>JAJOOH010004179.1:0-76812 GCA_029582605.1 Solanum gracilifrons
AAGTATAGGAGGAACTACCTTCTCCATATTCAATGAGCATAAACATATATATTAAGCAATCAACAAGACATTTCTTTAAAAAGACAACATCAAGCATGCTTATTACAACTCTCATGAAGACAACATCACACAACATCTATGGGTGCAATATCAACCATGAGAAACAAGATTCATGAAAACTCAAAATACAACTTAAGCATGAATATTCACAAAAATATGCACATACAAGGAAATCATGTCATAATCATCAACACACATGATTTTCAATTTATACCAAATTAAGAGAGACTACTAACCTCAACTATGGCTAGGAGTAGGAGGAAAAAGATGAGGGTAGCGGGACTTCATGTCGGCCTCGGCCTCCCATGTTGCACCTCAACTAGGTGGTTTCTCCATAAGACTTTCACGGAGGCCTCCTCTTTATTCCTCAACTTCTTAACTAGACGATCTCAGATTTCGATCGGAACCTCTTCATAAGAAAGGTTTTCATTCACCCCTAAACCTTCTAGAGGGAGAATGGACACTGGGTCACCTATACACTTCTTTAACATTGAAATATGGAACACCGGGTGAACCGGGGCCAATTCGGTGGGTAATTTCAACTCATAAGCGACCTTTCCGACACGCTTCAAGATCTCATAAGACCCAACATATCGGGGGCTAAGTTTCCCCTTTTTACCAAACCTCATCACCCCTTTCATGGGTGAGATTTTTAAGTAGACCCAATCACCTACTTGAAATTCAAGATCTCTGTTTCTATTATCGGCATAAGACTTTTGCCGACTATGAGCCGTTTTCAACCTATCCCTTATAAGTCAAACTTTTTCCATAGCCTCATAGACTACCTCGGGACCAAGAAGATCAAATTCACCTACTTCAAACCACCCAACCGGAGATCGACACCTTCTACCATAAAGTGCTTCAAAGGGTGCCATAGCAATACTCGAGTGGTAGCTATTGTTGTAGGAAAATTCTATTAAAGGTAGGTGGTCATCCCAATTACCTTTGAAGTCAACGACACATGCTCTCAACATGTCCCCTAGGGCTTGGATGGTGCGTTCTACTTGACCATCCGTTTGAGGGTGAAATGCGGTACTAAGTTTCACTTGAGTACCAAGCCCACTTTTGAAAGACCTCCAAAAATAGGAAGTCAATTGGGCACCTCTATCCGAAATAATAGACAACGGGGCCTATGCAATTTCCCAATCTCCTTAATATACAACTTAGCATAATCTTCCGCCAAATAAGAAACCTTGACGGGAAGGAAATGGGCTGATTTAGTCAATCTATCCACAATGACCCAAATGGAATCATGTTGCCTACGGGTTCGAGGCAAACCTACCACGACGTCCATATTGATCTCTTCCCACTTCCAAGTGGGGGTATCAATATCTTGAGTTAGACCTCCCGGTCCTTGGTGCTCGGCTTTGACTTGTTGGCAATTTGAGCACCTAGCCATAAAATCTGCTATGTCTCTTTTCATTCCGTTCCACCAATAAATCTCATGTAAGTCACGATACATTTTGGTTGCTCCCGGATAGATGGAGTATCGGGACCCATGGGCCTCCTCTAAGATTGTCTCTCTTAGGCCATCCACATCTGGCACACATAATCTTCTTTGGTGCCTAAGCACCCCATATTCTCCTTGAGAGAAAGTTTCTATTGCTTTGTTGAGAACCGACTCTTTTGGTTCCGTTAAAATTGGGTCAAGATGTTGCTTAGACTTCACGTCAATAACAACCGATGACTCGGAATAATGACGGACTATAACACCTCATTTTGGGGAATCTTCAAGTCGGACACCCAACCGGGCTAGCCTATGTACATCACGAGCTAACTCCATTTTCTCTTCTTTCACATATGACACACTACCCATAGATAGACGACTCAAAGCATCCGCAACAACATTTGATTTTTCGGGGTGGTAAAGGACGCTCATATCATAATCTTTTAAGAGTTCCAACCACCTCCTTTGTCGGAGATTCAATTATTTTTGGCTAAAAACATATTGAAGACTCTTGTGGTCGGTAAACACATCCACATGTACCCCATAGAGATAGTGTCTCCAAATCTTTAAAGCAAAGACTATGGCCGCTAGCTCAAGGTCATTAGTTGGATAATTCTTCTCATGCAACTCGAGTTGTCTCGAGGCATAAGCTATAACCTTACCATGCTGCATGAGGACACAACCCAAACCCACTCGGGAAGCATCACAATATACTACAAACCCTTCGGTGCCTTCTGGTAAGGTCAAAACCGGAGCAGAGGTGAGCTTATCTTTCAACAATTGGAAGCCCTTTTCACAAGATTCCGACCATTCGAACTTGGACTTATTTTGAGTTAAGGCCGTTAATGGAGATGCAATAGATGAAAATCCCTCAACAAACCTCCGGTAGTAACTGGCCAAACCCGAAAAGCTTCGAATGTCGGAAGGATTCAAAGGTCTAGGCCAAATTTTGACCGCATCGGTTTTCTTTGGATAAACTTCTATAACCTCACTAGAAACAATGTGACCAAGGAAAGCAACCAATCTTAGCCAAAACTCGCACTTGCTAAACTTAGCATAGAGTTGGTGATGTTTGAGGGCT
The DNA here is from genome assembly GCA_029582605.1 of Solanum gracilifrons. Classification (NCBI taxonomy): domain Eukaryota; kingdom Viridiplantae; phylum Streptophyta; class Magnoliopsida; order Solanales; family Solanaceae; genus Solanum; species Solanum gracilifrons. The sequence goes on from JAJOOH010004179.1 coordinate 2,589, forward strand.
TGCAATACTATCCTCAAATGATTCATGTGATCATCCTCACTTTTAGAGTATATCAAGGTGTCATCAATAAAGCCAATAACAAATGAGTCTAGAAAATTTCTAAATACACGATTCATAAGGTCCATGAAAGCCGCCGGGGCATTTGTAAGACCAAAGGACAATACTAAAAACTCAAAATGACCATATCTTGTTCGGAAGGTTGTTTTCGGAACATCAACACCTCTCACCCTAAGTTAGTGATAACCCGACCTCAAATTAATTTTTAAAAAGTTAACTCGCTCCTTGAAGTTGATCAAATAAGTCATCAATCCTAGGGAGTGGATACTTGTTCTTAATGGTCACCTTATTTAACTGTTGGTAATCAATACACATACGAAGAGATCCATCCTTCTTCTTCACAAATAACACCGGTGCACCCGAAGGAGATATACTAGGTTGGATGAAACCCTTATCCAACAAATCTTTGAGTTGAGCTTTTAATTCCTTCAGCTCCGTCGGGGCCATCCGATAAGGAGGGATTGAAATGGGTTGTGTTTCCGGTAATAAATCTATGCCGAAATCTATTTTCCGTTTAGGAGGAATCCCGGGTAAGTCATCGGGAAAGACTTCCAGAAAATCCTTCACTACGGGGACCGACTCCAAAGGAGGAATCTCGGACTCAAGAACCTTGACCCTCACAATATGATAGAGACAACCCTTAGAAATCAACTTACAAGCTTTTAGACATGAAATGATCCTTCCCCTAGGAACGGAATTTCCTCCCTTCCATTCAAAAATGGGTTCATTAGGAAATTGAAACTCCACAATTCGGGTCCTACAATCTATGGATGCAAAACAAGCATGAAGCCAATCCATCCCCAACATAACATCAAAGTCTAACATATCAAGTTCCACCAAATCAACCAAAGTGACTCTATTGGGCAATGATATGGGACAACCCCTATAGACTCTTTTAGCAACTACGGAATCACCCACCGGGGTAGAAACCAAAAAAGGTTTATCTAAGACATCGGGAAGCATATCAAACTTTATAGCCACTAAAGGGGTTACAAAAGACAAATTGGCACAGGGATCCAACAATGCATAAACACTTATTGAAAATACTTGTAGCATACCGGTCACAACATTCGGAGAGCTCTCTTGATCACCTCGGGATTGGAGAGCATAGAAGCGATTCTTCTTAGGAGCATCGGGATTTGGGCCACTTGCTTGTGCTTGAGCATTTTCCCTTCCTTGAGCCTTTATCATAGGGCAATCCCTCCTCATGTGGCCGCTCTTACCACAACCATAGCAATTACCCGTGCCAACTAGGCACTTGCCTTCATGTTTTTTACCACACTTTGTACAAATAAGCTTCTCAACATAAGGACCACCACCTCTTGCTTCTTGAGGCTTGAGGGTAGACAATTTACCTTTGTTGACCCTTGGAGTGCTAGGAGGACCTTGGTTGGAAAACCTCTTTTTTAACTTTGGCTTATCTTGGATTTCAAACCTAACCTTAGAAGAATTTCCATCATCGGCTCTTGACCTCTTCAATTCTCTACCAACTAGCTTAAGCTTTTGCTCCTCAATTTGCTCGGCATGAACCATAAGGCGAGAAATGTCCATGCTTGGGATTAGCATAGCTGACCTACATTCATTCACCACAAGATCGGATACACCCATAACAAATTTGTTCATTGTAGCTCTAGAGTCCGACACCAAAGTAGGAGCATGCTTGGACAATTGAGTGAACTTAAGGCCATACTCCTTCACACTCATACCCCCTTGCTGGAGGTTGATGAATTTTTGCATTTTCCTATCCCTTAGTTCCAAGGGGAAAAACCTATCAAGAAAAGCCATCTTGAATGTAGCCCAACTTATCGGACCCTCTTTAATTGGTCTCCCTTCCTTCCATTGTTCATACCACACTTGTGCCACATCTTTGAGTTGCTAGGTAGCTAACTCCGCCTTTTCTTGAAAAGACACACCGATAGCCTCTAGAACCTTAAACACTTCATCAATGAACCCTTGTGGATCTTCTTCCACTTTGGTGCAAAAGAAAGTAGGGGGAGTCAACCTTGTGAAATCCCTTATACTAGAAGCGGTAGTGCTAGCATTGGGGTTCACTTGCACCCTAGCATCCCTTGCAACTTGAGTGGCCAACACTTGAGTCAAATTATGAATAGCCGACCTTATCTCAACATTAGACATAGCCCCTTCTTAAATAGGAACTTGAGGGTTTTGAGGAGCTTGAAGGGGAACCGCCTCATTCACATTCTCCTCATCGGCCCTCCCTGCATTGTTCCTTCTTGTATTCATTGTCTATAAGCACAAGAGAAGGATTAGAAGAAAAATACTAAATAGAGTGAAGACTCTTAGGCACGACTATGGAATAACAAAAGAGTGAAAGTTCCTAAGTATCTCGTAGCCTCTCCTTCATAAGTGTGGCGCGCTTCACACCCATGAACAAGACTCTACTCGACGTGTTATCTTGTGACATGAATCCTACATTATTCTGAACCTTATGCTCTGATACCAAGTTTGTAACGACCCGAGAGCACCCCCTAGTCGTTACCGGCGTATTCGACCTCGAAGAGGTCTTATACAAGCCCTTAGCATTCATCATACCATGTATCATAGAATAAAATCACGGAAAATTTAAAAATTTTACTTTGGAAGTTCAACTTCACTTCATATATGAAAAATAGAATCTAACTTCGTCACAATGCACCATCTAGACATAAAAGTATCGAAAATGGGACTTAGCCCTTACATCAATAAGAAGTCTTGCAAATAGGAAGTACAACAATGTCTTTCAACATAAGCAAAGAACTAAACATAGAAGCTAGATCATAGGGTCTCGTCCTCGGACTTGAGGACTCACCAACTTGGGGAAGCAACTCCAAGTGTCTTGAGAAGTAAGCTTGAATCCTCAACGGTCCGAATTTAAATGTTTGGGAAAAGGGAGAAACTATGGGTTAGTACAACACACGTACTAAGTATGGCTACTATGCATAAAAACTATTGAAACATGCATAAAAGGATATTTCAATCAAAACATGTTTTTTGCCAAGTAAATCTAATATGCACACAATTAAGTATCATAGTCCAAACCAACATAATATCACCCCAACATGTAGACAGCCCAAGCAATACTAGTGCAATGCAAAGAATAGAACCCCATAACCCTATTCAAAGACAAGTATCACAATAAGCAACCTACTTCATGCATACATTCATAAGATCATATTTCATCATAACCTACCATATTCATAATGATCATACATAACATAGCTTCAACATACATAAGTTATAATCATCATAATCATAAGAGAACATTACTATACCCATCTCTTAGGATCCGACAAGTGCAATATGTATGAGAAATCCCATACCCTCCCTTACACTATGTAGAAACCCTTAAGAAAGCCTTAGTAAGAGTTCACACCTTTCATACCTTCATTTACTTTTACATTAGGGAAATATTGCAATAACCGACATAGACCATGAGAGCTACATGGAATCCGGTGTTCTACTCCAACACCGAAAAGAGAGGGTTAACACTTGCCTACGGTGTAACCATTCGTATATAGCTATCTAGGTGGATCCACTAAGCTAGAGTCCTATGTGGGCACATAGTTAAGGGTCAAGGAGATTGCTTCTAAAAACCCTAACTTACTAAACGTGGGGGTTTCCATCTCATTAGACAATACATACCGTAGGTAATCCGGACTTGCTAAATGTGAGGAAACCCATGTGGGGAGCCGGACTTACTAAACGTGAACCCCCATCTCATTTGCATGCCCTTTCGGTGCTAAGCATCTAATTCCCTTTTGTAATCATCCTTAGTCATCACATAAGTTCACATTAGCCTTTACTAGACTCTCATGTAAACATCTTATCATAATATCTCATAGGTGTTCATAAGTGAGAATAATGTTTTCACTTTAGAAACACTAGGAAGTGAGTAAACCTTTCACTTTAACATTACATTATAATCATGAGAACTACCTTTCAATCATATAACCATCATACCATAATATGCATACATACTTCATAGCTATTTCAAGTGTAAAGGGTTAAGGATGAGGAAACTAGGTCATCAACACCACAACAACACATTAAGTATAGCAACATTACAATCTAAGTAATTCACCTTTCATACTTGAGTTCAAAGAAGAACCAACCTTCATACCTTCTTGACCTTCGTGAGACATCCATACTTCAATTACAAAGCAATTCATAACCAATACCTAATACAAGGTAATTCATGAAGTAATAACATAATCTACATCAATATAAGCAATTGACATATTCTTTTCATAGCCTTCAAGGCTTCATTCAAAGACTCAACCCTAATTTCATAGAAATTATACATAACCTAGGGTAGAATCATCATAAAAACATGGATTACGTAACATCACATTCAATTCATAGCCTTCAATCAATATCCAACACAAACTAGGATTAGAATTAGGAAAAAGAAGGAGAATCATGGGTCTCATGGGGAATTCTTCAAGAACCACCAATACAACATAAATTCATCCATAATTGTTCATATAACATCAATCAAAGTCAGTTTATAACATCAATTTCACTTTAGAAAGAAGACCCACGTGTTTGGGTTGAAACCTAGAAATTGGAGATTTTGAAATTCATCTTGAAGGGGACTCTTGAGGAAAGTAATCCCAAGAATGATAAGCAACCATGCCTTAAAGATGAATTAACCACGAAAAAATAAGTTGAAACCTTGGAGAGTTGGTCTTCTTCTTGAAGTTCCAATCTTCTTCAATGGAGTTCTTGAGAAGAGAGAGAGAGTAGAGAAAAGGAGGAACTTTAGGTTTAGATATTTGGGGTTTTGTGTTTGAGTGATAAAAGTGAGGTAAATTGACTTAAAAATCATTATATACACGTCCCCTAAAGTACCCTAAATACCCCTCACTTAAATGGACTCTTTAATGAAGTGAAATAGATTTCTGAATTTCTGCATTTTCGTCGCGGAACAAGTCCGCGACGCGGAGCTGTCCCCTGAAGATATTTGGAATTAAATTTTGATACAGTAGAGTCCGCGACACGACCGCGTCGCGAACTGACTTTTTGCTCCTTGGGGGAGCAAGTGCGCCACGCACCCCTATTCCCTCGAAGTGCAATTTGCAAGCTGCATTGGCAGCTTGCTTGGCTAAGGTTGGGGTCCTCCTCGGGGCCCCTTAAGATGGCCCTGGGGAGTCTTATTCGAACGTTTTGGCCCTTGGAACATATATTTACCTATTTTAAACCTTTTCACCAGATTATACCATCATACGACACTCCCAAACCTGCCCAAAACCTAAGGACACACTAGAACACATTCTTCTCTAATTTCCGGAAGTCGTGGTCGTTTCTTGACGTTAAGACTTTTACTCTTCCAAACTAAGTCAATTACATTAGTATAGGTTTATAAACATCATTTTAACTATTTTTAAGTCATTATTCATAAGGTGAGGCTCTAACTTAAGTCATAGAATTTCTGGGGTGTTACAAACATAGACATAATGCAAACATCAATCACCCTAAGACATAGGTCACATACATAGTTAAATACCAAGATCATCATCATCATAGTAGAACCATCACATAAGTAACACTTAGTTATACTTGTGCAATGCATAGATAAGATTCCATAATCCCATCTATACTAAGTACCACTTTTAGGCTACCATGCTCATACTTATCATTCTTTGATCTCATCTATAGTTAATACTCATAGACAAGGAAACATTCATATTCATAGTTTATAACATCAAAGGCCACTCTTAGAAACAATCCATTTCATACATGCTTAAATTCATATATATTCATACCATAAGAAGACCACACCATAACCCTTCCAAAGCCTACTTGTGCAATGCATGAATGAAGTCCCATACCCCCACTCATACTAAGTAGAACTCCTTGAGAAGTCATAAGCATAGTTCATGTTTATGTGTAAAATTCATATAAACCATGCATTAACTCATAAATCATCATATCATAAGAGAAACATACCACGACCACTCTCAAAGCCTACTTATGCAATATATGAATGAAGTCACATGCCCCCACTCTCAATAAGTAGAACTCCTTGAGAAACCATAGTACATAACTTATGTTCTTGTTCATGGAGGGAAAATAGCCTTAACCGACATAGACCATGTGAGCTGCATGGAATCCGGTGTCATGTCCCACACCGAAAAGAGATGTCCTACTTGCCTAAGGTATTAGCTTTTAGGTGGAGCCACTAGATAAAGACCTATGTGGGTACATAATTATGGGATAGGGAGATTGCTTCTAGAAACCCCAAACCTATTGTATTGACGGGGGAGCTTCCATCTCATGAGATTATCTTTAGAGAACCCTTCCTTTTGAATTGATGGGAGGACCTCTACCTCATATTCCATATCCTCTCGGTGCTAAGCATTATTTCCCAAAGTTTACATATTTAGTCTTGAATTGAATTTGCATGCATGAAGGAGTACCTTATCCTCCATCCAACAAAACTCATAAAATAGCACATAGATTCAATAGGTGAGAATGGACTTTCAACCTTAGAATCATCATTAATTATGTGAGGAAAACTTTCACATTATAATCATGTGTTTTCATGAGAATAGACTTTCAATAAATACAAGAAGATTATCATTGTCATGTATATTTCATGCGTAGTAATGTGTAAAGGTGCATATGAGAAATAGCCTTTCAATTAACACCATAGATACATCATAATCATGGTCATGCATGGAGTGTGTGTTATTTTCCTTTAAATGACACAACGACATTATCATCTTAGACACTTCACTCTCAAAGTGTTCATAAAGCATGTACATAATATCACAACCATACATAATTCTCATATCTTGCATACAAGGTTCATAAATCACATCAAGTCAACACATGTAGCATTCATTATATTAGACATGGATATAATCGTAATTCAAGTAGTTCATTCATTGTATGCATAAGCTCATGTACTCATATTATAGGTCATGTGGGTAAAGTCCTTCCACAATAATGCCATATACGATTCAACATGCATAATAGTTTCATTCTTAAGGCCTCAACATTCATAGCTCATTCATTTTAGCTTTTACCCTTTAAGCCTTAGAAGTCATCTTCATACTACAAGCATTACCCTCAAGCAATACCTCACATGGTTATCATGTGAACCTAACACTCAAGGTAAACTAATCACATGTTTCATTCTTAACCAATTATAGTCATATAGAATCAAGTAGACTCAATCTCAATACTACTTAACCATGATCCATCATGTAAGCTCTAACCTAATTCATTCATGTCTACAAGATTTACTTATAAGCAATCCATATCTAGGTCATCTAATCTAAGGCAATTCATAAAGAAGTTCATCAATCTTAGAAGGTCGCATCTAAACCCTCAATTTGCCTCTTTCATGGCATAACACTTGACCATATCACTTTCACCCTAGAATCTTAGGTTAATCAAGAATACATGTATAATCAAACTAAAATCATGTAATTACACCATAAATAATTATTATTCACTCAATTGGACCAATATATATAATACTCTCACTTTAAGATCCAAATTGGGAAAATTAGGGATTTCATGGGTTCTTGGGGGAATTCATCATAAACCAACAATAATTCATCAATTCTATAATAATCAATCATAAATCAACCATTAAAAATGTTTTTGGAAAGAACCCACAAGATTGAAGTCAAACCCTCACATTTGGGGAAATCACTAGTTTTGAAATTGAACTTTGGAGGGGCTCTATGGGTGAAGGCTACCCATAGAAGAAAAGCCACCATACCTTAGAATGATTCTTCAAAGAATTTGAGTGAAATAGCCTTGATTCTTCAAGCCCTAGATCCAATTTTACTCTTCTTCTTCCTTGAGTTCTAGAGAGAGAAATTCTTTTGGAGAAGATGAAGTTTTGTGTTTTCTTTTTATTCTATGAAAGTGACTAAATTGGGGGAAATTTGAGTCTAAAAATCTTATATACTTACAAGGAAAAGAGTAACTCATTGTAGAATTAATTTAGGAAGAATAACTAAAGACCCTTAGACTTGAATTTAAAATTAGCCTACTTGCACGCTTTAGCTCGCCAACTTGCACTACATAGCTCACCAAGGGCACTAGGCGACACGCTTAATGGTCTCTTGGCTCGCCTAAATTTCCAGAATGCTCCCTCAAGGGGAAGCTCACTTAGGCGAAGGAGAGGGTCTATGGGCGATGCGCCAACCTAGTAGGCGAACCCCGACCTAGCTCGCCTAAATTTTCAGCAGCTAGGTCATGGGGATAGTCCACTAGGCGACCCCAAGTGCACATGGGCGACCATGCTGCCCCCTCGCCAAAAGGTCCAAAGAAAGAACATGTTTTCCTTTACTCTTTCTTGGAAGTTTAGGCCCTTTCCTTCTTCCTCGACTTTTACCCATTTCATTTTAGTTCTAATTTAGTCTACACATTTTCGGAGTGTTACAGTTGTAAAATGAGGAAGTGAACTTCCTAGCCAACCAAGGAGGAGTCTATCGTGCAAACTACCTAAGGTCGGGTGGTAACCAAGGTTGGAATAGAGACGAGGCCTTGGAGAGACCATGATAGAGAATGGCGTGATCGTAACACAAATTGGAAGGAATGAGAAGGGGAGAAGGATAGGTATATTCCTCCCTATGAGCATAAAAAGCCCAAACATTCTGAGGGTGGTCGGGCTAAGGATATGCTCTCACGTATTCTCAACAAGGTTGAAGTGTCCGATAAAGTGTCGAAGAAAATGAAGGAAGATACATCGACTCTCAACCAGACAGTGACCTATCATTCTATCTATATCAAGCAGTTGGAGACCCAAATAGGTAAAAAAAAAATCACATCTTAACCCAAGACAACAAGGGGGATTGCCTAGTGATATTATAGCAACCCACAAGAATAAAGCTTGAATAGGTACTTGCGTCGTTCCACAACGTTAACTATGGCGCTTCTTGGGAGGCAACCCAAGTTTTTAATGCTTTCTGTTTTAATTTTGAAAAATGGGTGTTAATTGTGTAGGTGGAAAAGTGGAATGTGTTCGAAAATACAGGTTGGCGAGCTGATGAGTCCAAGATTTGGACTCATTTAGGGATTTATTTGTATAGGTTTAGTGTCCTCAAATGCTCATTTTGTGCCCTGATGTAAAATCCTTGATTTTCAGGATTATGGATTAAGGAGCAAAGCAAAGATACTAAGTTGCAAAAAATAACAAAGCGAGCTGAAAGAAGGAAGAAAAGAGAGCTTGGTAATCGCAAAGTCCATTTGGCAAGTCGTCAAGTGGCCATTTGACCGCCTAAAGTTCCAGTGTGCCAAGCCCTGAAGGAAAGAACCAAGTTGGCAAGAGAAAGGAGCAGTAGATGGATCGCCAAATGGTTCGATAATGCAGAGTCAGATCGCCCAAAGTTAAAGACCTGGGGATGCTGAAGGCCAAGGTAGAAGGGCGAGAATATTAACCAAAGGGCGGATTGTCGAGTGAATCGGCGAGCCCGACTTACTGCGTCGAATGGCCCTTCGCAGCATATTTTTGGCAACTATAAATATATTTTTGAACACTTAGTTTAGGATATTTTGGATCTTTTTAAAATCTTTGGAATCATTGAGCGATCATTAATCATTTTTTAGTGTTTTGAACAGAGACAAGTTTTCCTTAACTTTGAAGAATTGAAGTTTTTCAATTTTGAGAAATTGGAAGTGGGTCCTTGAGATTCTTCCATTTGGACCTTTGTAAAGACGAAATCGATCTTACCCGTTGATGGAAACTCAATCTGGTAACGTTTTTTATCTTTTTATGATGTCTAGCTAAAACCCTAATTCTTGGGGTGTGATTATGTGATTATTGGATGATTTAGCGTATGGGTAATGCTAATTGTTAGTTCAGATGCTGTTTAGAAGTGATTTCAATCATTAATTGTGGTTTAGTTTAAGACTTGTAGTTGCAAATGCAGTTCTACCCTAGTGTTTTTGGCTTGCTCGAGAGAGAAGTTTTAAAACTAAGATTATTGATTGATGGTCTGTGGGCATTGGGTTGTCATGGGTTCATCTCGAGAGAGTGAATCCTAAACCCTTTTCCACAGATTCAGCTCGAGAGATGGAATGGACTAAGGCATAGGTTGTTCTTATTTTGCATGCTTGTCGATGTTCGAAAGAAATCAATTTGATTCGGGGTAAATTGTTTGAGAAAAAGCTTACCTCCTCTATAGTCTAGCTTAATCACTAATATTCAGTTATTTCCTAATAGTTAAAATTACCCATTTGTCTACATTAGCCTATAATCGAATCACATCCCAAGAACCCGTCTCATTATTGTCATTTTTGTGTTATTTGTTGCTGCTGTAGTTGATAATTAAAACCAAAACCCCCTTATTTGACATTCGTGTCACAACCTGATTTAAATTGTGTTTTTATTCAATAATATCTATTTCTATGACTAATTTGAATATGTTCATACTTTACTATTGAATCTTAAACACGTACCGCTCCCTTAGGATTCGACCTCAACTCATTTTGTTGGGTTATTATACTGATTAACAATCGTTGACACTTAGAATTGGATGAAGTGTCCTTGAAACGTTAATCAAAATGGTGCCGCTTCCTGGGAGTGGTTTTATTTATGGGAGTGGTGTTATTTAAGATTCTTTGGTATTGTTCTTTTTAGTTATAGTTGAATCTACTTACTTTCAGTTTTGGTTTTCATGTTGCTTGTTTAGAATAGAAGAAAAAAGTATGTCTTGTAGCAACGGTGACCCAATGGACCACCCTCCATTGAGATTGATGATTCTCAGGGATAACATCCTAACTTTCAATCAATTGAAGGGTGAGAGTATCCATGATTTGTGGCCAAGATTTAAGGAACTATTGCAGCAGTGCCCAACTCATGGAATTCCAGATAAGAGTCTACTAGAATGTTTCTATAGAGGTCTTGGTCCTAAAAACAGAGGAGTGGCTGACCAAATTTCTCCGGGTGGTCTCACACGACTACCCTATGCAATAGCAACCTAACTCCTTGATCATATGGCCAAGACCAACAAGGAGGTAGAGAAGGACCAAACCTTGGCCACACTATTGACTCAACTGGATCTCTTGGTCAACAAGATTATGGAATTGGAGGTACCATACAAAAATAAAGATGGTACATTCCCACTCATGAGAGTAGAAAGTCAAACGAGTACGAGGGTGGGCAAGTAGAAGAGATACTCTTACTCATTCTCCACAAAGTCGAAGAACACGACAGATATTGAACGAAATCAAAGAGAATGTCTCACTGCTGAATCAGATGAGTGCTTCCCATTCCATATTTATTCAGCTACTGGAGACCCAAATGGTCATGTGTTGTCTCATCTCCACCCCAGGAGTGAAGTCTGAGTGGGGACTTGCATCATGCCACGACGTTAACTAAGGCACTTCTTGGGAGGCAACCCCAGTTTTTATTTGCTTTCTTTTGTTTTTGAATTAATCGTGTGTTGATTGTGCAGGTTAAAGTGTGGAATGTGAGGAAAAGTACAGGTTGACGAGCTAAATTTCCAGTTGGTAACTCACAGAAGAGGTCGGCGAGCCCGACTTGGTCCGTCACTGGACTCAATAAATTCTAAGGTTAGAGTCTGTAAAACTCAGCAGGCCCAGGAGAAAATTGATGTGTTGCCGAACAGGTCAGTGATCACGACTTTGTCCGCCATTTAGACCCTCGGGTTAATTGGAGGTCCTGTAAAACTCGGCGAGGTAAGTACCTACTCGGCGAGTCGCCGAGTGGGTAGGCGAGGAAAATTAATGTCGCTGAAAGGGTGAGAACTTGACGGTTTTAAAGGCCCAAGGTTTAAACTTTCAAACTCTTTAACATTTCCTCACTTTTTAACTTCATAAACTCACACCCGCACTATATTTTTCTATATTTTTGTGTTTTTATCGCTTTCCATTCGTCAATTGTGTGTTCGAAGTTGGATTACTTACAGCCTAGCTTTTCAAATCTCTATATTTGGCATAAAAGATTAGTTTTGCGAATCTGAACTGTATTTAGCAATTATACTCATTTGCAAAAAAAATTGATCTTAGTGATATGTGTTGGGCCTCTCTAAATCTTTGTTTGGGTGCTTATTTGCCGAATTTAATTTTAATATCTTGCTTAAGATGATTAATTGTTGATTTCCCAAGTTTCGTGCTTTAAAATTGATCATATATTGTTGGGTTGTGCTAAATCGTTGTTGGGTCTAGTCGAGTGGAGTCTGAGTAGCCCATAATTGTGCTAAATGACGTACTTTGCCTAATGATGGAGCATTTGACGTCATTCTTAAGGGCTTAAGTCGTCAAATGGCCAATTTTGGCCAAATCGGGAGAAGTCTGAGTACCCCGGGGAAATGGGTCTTATGGGTCTGAGTTTAATTCAATGAGTTCATGGTTTGATTTTATTTTTGGGGGCTGTCGGGTTGATTTTGGAAGTCAGGGTAAAAAGTAGGCACGTTCGGTAGTTTGGCGAGCTGGGTCGAGCTCACCGAACCACTCGGTGATTCGCCGAAACCCCCTTGATCACTTTTAATTTCATGCTAATCTTGAGTTTTGGTTCTGTAACTTTCGGCAAAAAGTCTGAGTTCGCCGAGTGCACTCAGCGACTCACCGAACGTCTTATTTGATCGCCCTTTATGCGCCCTTAACCTCTAAAATGCATTGTAACTTTTGTCTGGCTTGTCTTTACTCATCGAATGTTGTCTGTGATTCGCTGAAAGGCTCTTCCATCGCTGACAGGCCAATTTTTCTGAGATTTTTTTAGCCAATCCTTTCGGCGAGCCCGATCTAGCTCACCAAAGTGATTCGGCGACTCATCGATCGGATCGGCGACTCGTTGATCGGATTGGCGAGTCTTTCTGCAAATGTTTTTTCTGCAACCTTGCTTAAACTGTTTCTCACTTTCTACGATGTGTTTGCAGATATGGCTAGACCAAAAGTGGCAGGAAGAATCATGCAACCCCGCAAGAGGGCTAATGGAATCACCATTAACGAGGATGCAGTTGCATCCATGGCAAAAGCGACCAAAATTCCCACCACAGGGGGAAAGGGCAAAGGAAAGGGAAAGGCTTCTGCTCCTGCATCACCAGAGGCCAACTCTGATAGTGACAGAGTCTATGCCACTCACCTCACCACTTATGAGAGTGAGGGTGAGCACCAGGATCCTCGGTCTACCACTTCTGAGCCTGAGGATGATGTGTTGTCAGCCCAGAGGGCTACGTTCCAAGAGGCTGAATGATCTGTCTAGGATCAGGACTCCCCAGGCCACTGCTTCTCCTCCTGCCCCAGCACAGACAGTGGTCCTAGCACCACTGGTGCAGGGTCCTCCTCCCTAGTCTATGAACAAACTAAATACTAAGGGATTGAGGAAAATCATTGAAGAAAAGAGGCTCTCTATTGATGGGGTTATAGACAGATACCCCAAAATCTGGTGCACCATAAAAGCTCATAAGTTCGAGGTTTTCACAAAACCCCAGGGTTCCTATATTCCAAATTGGGTCCCAAAATTCTACACTGCCTACAGAGCCCTAGTGCCACAAAGGAATAAGCAGGTTGCCAAATTAAAGCTGGTTAATTATGTGGTTGTCAGGGGTAAGAAAGTGTTGTGTGACACTACTAACATAAACGTTGTATTGGAGTGCACCGACAACATTGTAGACGCCTACCAGTACAGGATCAAGATTAAGTCCTTGGAGAACATGAAAATTTGGCTAGCCCCTCTCATATATGATGGTACTCCTAGGTGGTTGGCGGCAGGGGCTTCGATAGAGAAGAAGGACCTCAACATAGCAGCGAGGTACTGGTTTGGCTTTATTAGCAGCACTATCATGTCATCCCAGAATGAGTTCATCCTACGCCACACAAAGGCATCTTGTCTTGGCTTAATCATTGCACGAGAGCGCATAAATTAGGGTATGATCGTTGAGTAGGAGATGGCCATGAGGGCCAAATAGCAACAAACTTATTTACCCTTTTCGGTGTTGATCACCGAGCTATGCAAACAGGCATGGGTACCTCGACATGAAAAGAAGGATGTGGAAGTGATTCCCACATCTTCTACCGACATCAGGAGGATTGAGGGGAACTACTTAAAAGATGAAACCAAGAAGAAGAAGGCAGTTTCGGTGGGTACATCCCCGGTTCTTGACACTGATGCATTACCTGCAGAGGCACATTTGCCTACTCCCGCCCTAGGGCCTTCATGTATATCTAGCACTGCCTCTTTCATGATGCCTAGTTTTTTTGTAGCTCCCTTGCCTCCTAGATCTGGTACTGCTGCTGCTACCTGACCTCCACTCACTCAGGCGGCATTACTATGGATGGAGAAACTAGCCTATTCTGCTGATAGACGCACCTCCATACTTGAGGCCACCATTCCTGGCATGATCAAGAGGGCCCTTGTTGATGCTATGACACCCTTGAGTTTGGCCATTGATGCCCTTGCGGCACGGATAGTGGTGTGTGAGCAAGGCCTAGGGGTCACTGAGGAGGTGACGAATCTAAAGGCCGCTACTGCTGAGTTGAGAAGATATGTGGACCAACTGATGTCCACCTATATGTCGATGATTTTCGGGAAAGTGGAGATCCATGATATTCTAGTTGATCCAGATATGCATTCGTCTACCACCGAAGATGAGGTTTGAACTGAGGAGGTAATTGTTGTCGAGTCTGAGGCTGAGACCGATGAGGAGCAGCTGGGTGTTGATGAGGAGGCTTCTTATGAGGGCCTGATAGAGGTTGAGGAGGCAATAATAGATTCAGTCGTACATATTTCTTTGTCAGATACCACCATGGTCGGATCGAGTGTTACTGATACCCCAGGCACTGATGCCCAAGTTCAGAATGTTGCACCGAGCACTGATGCCCCGACAGATGGAGCGACTGCGTAGACAGGACTTCTCTTTACCTCCATCTCTGTCACTTTTATTGACTTTTAGTATTTTGATTGCATTTAAGGACAAATTACTTTTAATTTATGGTGGGGTGAGGTATTTTCATACCTACCTCTTGTGTTTATGATTTTATATATATATATTGGGTTTTGTGCAGTAAATTATGTTTTAGCACTGTGTTGTGGATGTTTGACATTGTGGCTCCTTGTTTTAATTGCAAATGGTTTTTGGACCCTTCTGAAAAAATTTGCCACCTCTTGATTGTGTTTGAATGTGGCTGTTCTTGTGCAAATTTGAGTGTCGGTCATGATCAATACTGATGACTTGAATAGTGCTCTTAATTAAACAAAAAAGAATGTGCAACTATGATGAGGCCAAATGAAGTTGCATAAGCAATATGTGAACTCTTTGCATCTCGTTGTGACTAGCCAATTATCAAATTAATTCTCTTATGATGAACATTGCACACTAGCGAAAGTGTGGAGTCTTGTTTGATATTGATGTCAATGACTTGTGGAATGAGCTTACTATGAACCATGTGTGATGACAACTAGAATTTGCCCCGTTAGTCCGGTTGACTAAGAGATGCAAGCTCTTGAAATGATCTTAGGCAACAATTTTAATTTAAAGAGTGAAACAATTTGACATTATACCTCTTTTGTGGCCAACCTTGTGAGTGTGTGAACTTTGCTTGAAAACCCTTTGAGCCTTACCCTTTTTCTTGGAAGAAATTGTGACCTTTCTTTATCCATTCACCCATAATCCTCATGAATTGTGGTTGGTTTGAATAGCCAACTTAGGCCAAAAGCCTAAGTTGGGGGTGTGGTGAAAAGAGAAGGTAAATCAAGAAGTGCAAAGAAACCCCCCTTGACCCATGGTTTTGAGAAAGATGGAACACCTCCATACAAAAAAAAATAGAAAAAGAAAAAGAATGCAAAAGTTGTGGAATAAAATTGTGAAAGTACAAAAGAAATGGGGTGTCCATGAAAAGTGAATAATAGGGTGACTTTTGAGCATGGGTGAAAATGATGAAGAAAAGGAAAGAAGTGTTGTAAATACCACATTTCATGAGGATAGCAGCCACTGAGCCTAAATGACCATACATTTACAATCATCCCCCTTACAAGCGTTGAAAAGATCTTTTTGATCTTGAGTAAGCTGAAACGAATATTGGTTGGAAAATAAGTGCAAACCTATGGGTGAAGTCATGTATGTGTTCATCTTTGTGAGTGTGAGAGTTGTATGTGATTCCGGATCTATAAAGTGTTGAACCATTGTGTGTGAATATGGAATCATTCTTTATGTGAGGGCATTTGTGTACCTTTGTTGAGCTTGAACTTGCATTTGAAGCAAGTATTGTGAACTTGAGAATCTTTGATAATAGTGAGTCACAACTTGAATCTTTAAGTGCACAATTGATCCTTGCTTAAGTAAGTTGAGTCTTGTTGTGTGCATTCATGATTGAGACTTGAGTAGCACTATTTGAGACATCCTTTTTGAACTATTGAACTTGAGTTTTACTTGAGTACAAGAAAAAGTTTAAGTTGGGATTGTTGATGAGTCCAAGATTTGGACTTATTTAAGGCTTTATTTGTATAGGTTTAGTGTCCTCAAATGCTCATTTTGTGCCAATAACTGATGTAAAATCCTTGATTTTCAAGATTATGGATTTAGGAGATAAGCAAGGACACTAAGTTGCAAAAAGGAACAAAACGAGCTAAAAGAAGGAAGAAAAGAGAGCCTGGTGATCGCCAAGTCCATTTGGCGAGTTACCTAGTGGCCATTTGACCGCCTAAAGTTCCACTGTGCCAAGCCCTGAAGGAAAGAACCAGTCGGTGAGAGAAAGGAGCAGTTCGCGGATCGTCGAGTAGTTTCGCGATGCAGAGTCAGATCGCCCAAATTTACAGACCTGGGGATGCTGAAGACCAAGGCAGAATGGCGATAATATTGACCAAAAAGCAGATCGCCGAGTGAATCGATGAGCCTAACTTACTGCACCGAATGGCCCTTCGCAACATATTTTTGGCAACTATAAATATATTTTTGAATACTTATTTTAGTAACTATTGGATTTTTTAAAAAAAATTAGAATCATTAAGCTATCATTAATCATTTTTCAGAGTTTTGAACAGAGACAAGTTTTCCTTAGCTTTGAAGAATTGAAGTTTTTCAATTTTGAGAAATTGGAAGTGGGTCCTTGAGATTCTTCCATTTGGAGCTTTGTAAAGTCAAAATCGATCTTACCCGTTAATGGAAACTAAATCTGGTAGCGATTTTTATCTTTTTATGATGTCTAGCTAAAACCTCAATTCTTGGGGTGTGATTATGTGATTATTGGATGATTTAGCTTATGGGTAATGCTAATTGTTACTTTAAATGATGTTTAGAAGTGATTTCAATCATTAATTGTGGTTTAGTTTAAGAATTGTAGTTGCAAATGCAGTTCTACCCTTGTATTTTTGGTTTGCTCGAGAGAGAAGTTTTAAAACTAAGATTATTGATTGATGGTCTGTGGGCATTGGGTTGTCATGGGTTCATCTCGAGAGAGTGAATCCTAAACCCTTTTCCACAGATTCAGCTCGAGAGATGGAATGGACTAAGGCATAGGTTGTTCTTATTTTGCATGCTTGTCGATGTTCGAGAAAAATCGATTTGATTCGGCGTAAATTGTTTGAGAGAAAGTTTACTTCCTCTATAGTCTAGCTTAATCACTAATATTCAGTTATTTCCTAATAGTTAAAATTACCCATTTGTCTACATTAGCCTATAATCGAATCACATGCCAAGAACCCGTCTCATTATTGTCATTTTTGTGTTATTTGTTGTTGTTGTAGTTGATAACTAAAACCAAAACCCCATTTATTTGACATTCGTGTCACAACTTGATTTAAATTATGTTTTTATTCGATAATGTCTTCCTATGACTGATTTGAATATGTTCACACTTTAATATTGAATCTTAAACACGTACTGCTCCCTGTGGGATTCTACCCCAACCCATTTAGTTGGGTTATTATACTGACTAACGATCGTTGACACTTACAATTGGATGAAGTGTCCTTGAAACATTAATCACGAGCCAAGAGTCCAGTCAGAGACTCGCCGAAGAGGTCGGCAAGCCCAGCTTGGACCACTGTTGCACTCAAATATATATCAAGTTGGAGTCTGTAAAACTCGGCGGGCCCATGGACAAGTCGGCGACTCGCCGTACAGGTCAACGAGCCCCACTTTGTCCGCCATTTGGACCCCTAAATTAACTGGAGGTCCTGTAAAACTCGGCGAGTTAAGTCACTCCTCGGCGTGTCACTGAGTGGTTCGGCGAAGTCGACTAATATCGCCGAAAAAGCCGCGAACTGAAAGGTTTTAAAAGGCTAAAGGTTTTAAATTTCTAACTCTTTCACATTCCCTCACTTTTAGCCTCGTATAATCACCCCACACTCTATATATTCAATTATTTTCCTAGTTTTATCGCTTTTGCTCTTTGATCTTGTGCTCGGAGTTGGAATACATTGCCGCCTAACTTTACAAATTCGTATTTCAGCTTAAAGGTTGGTTTTCCGAACCCTGAACTCGTAAATTGTGGTTGAACTAGAATGCATTTGTTTAAATCTTGATTGATGTGTGCTGGGCCTATTATGAAATTGTATTTGTGTGCTAGTAGCTTTTATTTATTTCAAAATGTTCTTAACTCGCTTCAAATGATGATTTCCGGAGTTTTGTGCTTTAAAATTGATCAAAATTTGTCGGGTTGCATTAAATTGTTGTTGGGTCTAGTTGGGTGAAGTCTAAGTAACCCCAATTGTGCTAAATGATGTGGTTTTCCCAATGATGGAGTGCTTGACGCCATTCTGAAGTGAAAAAGTCATCAAATGGCCAATTTTGGCCAAACGGGGGGAAGTTTGAGTACCCTGGTGGCATGGGTCTAATAGATCTAAGCTTAATTGCATGAGTGTTGATCTTAGGCATATTTATATGCCTAAGTTGTCAATATTTGACCATGAATTGATTGAATTAAAGTAGGAACTTTAGTTATTAGCTTGATTTTTGTGTAACTTGTGATGATTGCGCACTCACACATGTGATTAGTTGTTTCAGGAACTCTTGAGGGAATTGGAGTTGGAACGAAGAAAGAAGGAGCAAAGACACGCAAGAACATGGCTAAGGCAAAAACCACCAGTAGTTGGCGCATTGGTTGGCGTGGCGCACCACTGGTGGAATTTCTGAGAGGATTTTGTGGCGTACTGCTAGGCGCGACGCGCCAAGGACCACACTTCAGAGTCCCTCCTCAAGCGCACTAAGAGGCACAACGCGCCAACGCCTGCACTTCTAAGGCGCTCTACTAGGCGCGTCACGCCAAGGTGGAAACGTCAGAGTACCACATTGGGTGTGATGGGAGGCGCAAATCCCCACCCTTTTGCCGACTTTTCCAGTATAAATATGATTAAATATGATTCCTAGTTGAAGTAGAATTTGCCTCCAATTTTCCAACTCTTATAAATAGACCCCTTGGGCTACATTATTATGGTTCAACTTTTTATTGGTGTGCAAGAGCAAGTTTCATCGTTTTCATAGATTTCGATCTTCTAACTCTTATATTTTTCAGAAATCATATGAACAATTGTATTTTGTGGTTTTCTAATAGCATGAGTGGCTAAACGCCTTAGTTCTAGGGCTGTAGCTACGCATCGATTGTTGAAATATTTAAGATTTATGAATTAGTTCTTGGTTGTCATTATAAGTTACTTCTATATTCTTGTCTTAGTATTTTATGCTTGCGCACCATAAGAATAAATCTATTGTCTAATCCTAAAATCGAGAGATGAGGGATTAGATAGACCAGAGAATATAGAGAGCTTGATCGACTCATTAAGTTGTGGTGATTTGTGTTCAGGAGTGACGCCCGGACGAACAACTCGTTGGTTACGAAACAGGATGAAATATAAATGCTCGCCAGTTAGTCTGTTTATCACCGCTCAACGATGTAGTTAGAAAGCTAACTGGAGTATGTGACTAGAGGTGTGAAACCCAACTCAAACAATTAACCCTCTAAACAGTAACTTGAAAACAGAAATTAGTTCTAAGCCAATAATATAATACATGAGATTCATTGCATGCTGCAGCCCTGGAATTGTCTTTTACTTGCTTGAAACATCATCTTAATGTCGTTCACAATTAGTTACTATTAGTTATTACATAATTTGTAGTAGTAGTAAACAACCATCACCAAACGATAACTCGTTTCTTTAAAGAATCTATATTACTCGCAAACACGTACACTTCCGTGTATACTGGGGAGCAACAAGTTTTTGGCGCCGTTGCCGGGGACTTTGAAATTGATTTATATTCGATCTTCTTAAGTCTACAATTAGAATATTCAGGTGTTAATTACTTGATCTTAGCTTCTTTATTTCAGGTAGTGAACTCTCAAATCTGGCTCGGAAAGGAGAACTTGTCGAACCAGACAGCGAACCCGTAGGAGCCCTACGACAACGCAGAAAAATGAATCGAGGGCATCAGGAAAAATTGGGGTTAGGTCTTCGTCGTGGCAATAAGGAGAATAACCAAGATAACATGAGCAACCAAGAGAACTTGAATAACCAAGAGGTACCCATGTAGTACCCGCAAGACCCATCCGTGATGTGGTAGTCCCACTCACAGCCAATATGATGTCTAGCATTAGGAAACCTCCACCAGGGGGTAGATTTGAACTGAAATAGTGCATGGTACAGCTCATCCATTCTAGTGGGCAATTCACCGGTCTCCCCCATGAGGATCCCCAAATTCACCTTAGGAACTCTATAGAGATTAGTGCTACATACATCCCAACTGGAGTCTCATCGGACTATGTGAGGCTGACGTTGTTCCCATACTCATTGTTAGAAGCCACAAGGCGTTGGTTAGATTCTTAGCCACCAAACTCCATCACTACCTGGGATTACCTAGCAAATAAATTATTGAGTCACTTCTTTCCATCCAAAAATACCGCACGGTTGAGAAGTGAGCTATTGAGCTTTAAGCAAAACCCAGGAGAGGGCATATACCATGCATGCGCTCATTTTAAACAAATGTTAAATGCCTGCCCTCGTCACATGCAAACTAATGAGGTACTTGCTCACACTTTCTTTGAGGGTTTAGATTATAATGCACGTGTGCTTCTTAATAGTGCAGTAGGTGGACAAGCCCTAGCAAAAAAATGTGAAGAGTTATTCGACCTAATCGATAGACTCTTAGAAGGAAACCCAGGGTATGAGGGGGAAATGCCTAGAACCACAACCCAAAGGGCCACGGGAATCTTAGATATAGATCAAGCCACCGCCATAAATGCCAAACTGGATGTGATGCAACATAATATAGCCATGCATTTCAAAAAGATGTCCTTAAACCAAGCACCGGTTAACACGGTACAACAGGCATCCAATTGGTGTGGGGTATGTGGTAGTGGAGCTCATGAAACCGAACAATGTGAGGCAAACCTGGATTCCGTAAACTATGTGGGTAATGAGCAAAGGGGTGTAGGTTAAGAAAATTATGATAATACCTATAACTCTAGTTGGAGGATCCATCCTAACTTCTCATGGGTGGGAATCAAAACCAAAATCAGGCGCAAGGCTTTAACCAATACCGTTCTCAAGGGGCTGGGCAACAATACCAAACTCCTAACCAAGGCACAAATCCTAATGCACCAAAAGGGGGGATGACGAATGAGGAGGTACTCCAAAAGCTCATGGCTGAAATAGGGACAAAGCTCAATGCTAGGATAGATAAGCAGGATAAGAACATCATAAACATCCAAATGTCCCAAATGAGTTAAGAGAAACAAGTTGCGCAAGTAGCCAATTCTCTGAACTTGCGTCCCCAAGATGGGCTGCCCGGTGATACTGAACCTAACCCCAAGCAACTAAATGTGGTGAGTACTAGAAGTGGGTTACAATTAGAGGAACTAGCTCCAAAGAAGAGAGATATTAAGGCAAGTACTAGAGAAATGAAAGTGGAAGAGGTAGTAAAGAGCTCCAATGTTGAGGCACCCGTTCCTCAAAAGAAACTACCACCTCTGTTTCCACAAAGGCTCAAAAAAGCAGAATGAGGATGAATGCTTCGGTAAGTTTCTCTCTCTCCTTAAACAGGTTCACATTAATCTGCCTTTGGTTGACATTTTCCAGGGTATCCTGAAGTATGCTAAATACGTGAAGGATGTAGTGGCTAACAAGAGGAGGCTCACTGAGTATAAAACTGTGTAACTTACTAAGGAGTTCAGCACCAGAATCCAAAATAGACTGCCCAAAAAGTTAAAATATCCGGGTAGTTTTACTATGCAGATTACAATTAGGCAAAGTGTTTATTCCTGGGGTGGTGTGATAATGGGGGTGAGTGTAAATCTTATGCCATTATCATTGTATAGAAAGCTGGGGTTGGGTAGTCCTAAACGAACCATTGTTAGTCTCCAACTCGGTGATAGGTCCATTGCTAGGCCAGAAGAGGTAGTAGAATATGTGTTGGTACAAGTAGGTTCCTTGATTTCCTGGTAGATTTTGTGGTTTTAGAATTTGAACCTGATTTTGAAGTTCAATTTCTTGGGTCGTCTGTTCTTGGCCATGAGGAGGGGAATGATTGATGTAGCAGCCGGTCAATTAACCATGAGGGCATATGATAAGGTTGAAATGTTTGGTGTTTATCGCGCTTTAAAATTGCCTTCTAGCTATGAAGAATTGTATGTTATTACAGTTGCAGACCACCTAGTAGAGTCGCAGTCAGTTGTGCCCGAAGATCCGTCAGAAAGAGTGTCAGTGTGCCATGAGGTGGATTGAGATACTGAGGCCCAAGAGATAGAAACATGTTTGAATCTGGCACTTGTGGAAACTCACAAGTGTAGAGTGGAGTCATTAGATCGTGAGTTAGGACCTCCACCAAAGCCTTCAATTGAAGAAGCTCCCAAGCTGGAGTTAAAAACTCTGCCTGCTCACCTACGGTATGCATTTTTGGGTACTAATGAAACTTTTCCTATTATACTTTCTGCAGAGTTGTCTGAAATACAGGTTGATGCGGCATTGAGGATCCTAAAGCGGAGAAAGATGGTGATTGGATGGCAGATGGTTCTATATTCATGGGATTAGTCCGGAGTTATGTATGCACAGAATCTACATGGAAGATGATCACAAATCAAGTGCACAACATCAATGTAGGCTAAATCATGTGATGAAAGAAGTGGTGAGAAAGGAGGTAATACAGTGGCTAGATGTTGGAATTGTGTACCTGATTTTTGATAATAAGTCGGTAAGTCCGGTGCAGTGTGTTCCCAAGAAGGGAGGTATGACAGTGGTAAGGAACGAAAATAACAAGTTGATCCCTACTAGAACAATGACCTGCTGGAGAATTTGTATGGATTACTGGAAACTTAATAATGCCACCCGGAAAGATCACTACCCGGTTCCCTTCATTGATCAGATGCTTGATCGACTAGCAGGGCAGGAGTACTATTGTTTCTTAGATGGATATTTTGGATATAACCAGATCTTAATTTCCCTCGAGTATCAGGAAAAGACCACGTTCACTTGTCCTTATGGTACTTATGCTTTCAAACACATGCCATTCCGACTTTGCAATGCATTGGTGACTTTTCAAAGGTGTGTGATGGCCATTTTTCATGATACGGTGGAAGACTTTGTAGAGGTTTTCATGGATGATTTCTCTGTCTTTGGGAAGTCTTTTGAGGTATGTCTCCGGAATCTTGATAAAGTACTTGCTAGATGTAAGGACACCAACTTAGTGCTAAATTGGGAAAAGTGTCATTTTTTGGTTAGAGAGAGGATAGTGTTAGGTCACAAGGTGTCGAAGTCGGGTTTAGAGGTTGATAAAAAAAAGGTAGAAGTTATTGAGAAATTCCCCCCTCCCATTTATGTAAAAGGGGTACGTAGTTTTCTTGGTCATACAGGTTTTTACCGGCGATTCATCAAGGATTTTTCCAAGATTGCTAGACCTATGTGCAGTCTTTTGGAGAAGGAGGTGAAGTTTGACTTTGATGAGATGTGCTTGAAAGCTTTTGAGATGTTGAAGAGGAACTTTATTGAGGCTTCCATTTTAATTGCTCATGATTGGGAATTACCATTTGAACTCATGTGTGATGCAAGCAACGTAGCCGTGGGTGCAGTGTCGGGACAAACAAAAGGAAAGGTGTTCCACTTGATCTATTATGCAAGCAAGACCCTAGACTCTACATAAGCTAATTGCACAGTGATTGAGATGAGAAGGAGATACTAGCTCTAGTGTTCGCCTTCGACAAGTTCGGATCGTATTTGGTAGGTACTAAAGTTATTGTTTTCACTGATATTAGGCACCTATTCAATAAGAAGAATGCTAAACCAAGACTAATTTGATGGATATTGTTTCTCCAAGAATTTGACCTTGAGATTAAAGAAAGGAAAGGTACTGAATATCAAATAGCTGATCATTTGTCTAGGTTGGAGGATTTTTCCCATGTGAATAAAGGTGAGCAAATCCGGGAAGACTTTCCATATGAACAATTGATGGCATTAGATATCTCTCAAATGCCATGATATGCGAACATTATGAATTTGATAGTAAGTGGAGATTACCCTTCGGGTGCAACCACCCAACTAAAGAAACAGCTCAATCATGATGTTAAGTTCTATATCTGGGATGAACCGTTCTTGTTCAAGCAAGGTGTGGATCGGGTAGTGAGAAGATGCATTCCGGAGTATGAGGTTGAAAAAGTGCTCGAAACTTGTCATGCTAGCCCATATGGAGGTCACCATAGAGGGGAGCGCACAGCGCATAAAGTACCACAATCTGGTTTCTTTTGGCCCTCGCTATTTAAATATTTTATTGTTTTCGTGAAGGATTGTGATAAATGCCAAAGGTTGGGTACTATTTCAAGAAGACATGAGATGCCGCTAAGTAACATTTTAGAGGTGGAAATTTTTTATGTGTGGGGTATTGACTTCATGGGCCCCTTCCGCCATCTAGTGGAAACCAATACATTCTTGTGGTTGTGGATTATGTGAGTAAATGGGTGGAGGTTTTCTCTCTTCCTTCAAATGAGTCAAGGGTGGTGATCAAGTTTATCAAGAAGCACATCTTCACTCGCTTTGGCACTCCAAGAGCAATCATAAGTGATGGAGGTAAGCATTTCATTAACCATCTAGTTAAAAATCTTCTTACTAAGTATGGCATTCGGCATAAGGTTGCTACATCTTACCATCCTCAAACGAGTGGCCAAGTGGAAGTTTTGAATAGGGAAGTGAAGCAAATTTTGCAAAAAACGGTGAATGCACAGAGGAAAGATTGGTTTAAGAAGTTAGATGATGTGTTGTGGGCATATAGGACTGCTTATAAGACACCCATAGGGACTTCTCCCTATCACATAGTGTTCGGTAAAGCACGTCATCTTCCGATGGAATTAGAACACCAAGCTTATTGGGTAATTAAGAGGTTGAACTTGGACTCCGAGCTAGCTGGTAGAAAGAGAGTGAATCAATTGCATGAACTTGAGGAGTTTAGGCTCCACGTGTATGAGAATGCCAAGCTTTACAAAGAAAAGATGAAAAGGTGGCATGACAAACACATAGTTACTCATACTTTCACTCCGGGAGAAAAGGTACTACTCTTTAACTCTAGATTGAGGTTATTCCCCAGAAAACTAAACTATAAATAGAGTGGTCTTTTCGAAGTTGTAAGAATGACACAACATGGGGATGTTAAACTTAAAGATGAGACTGGCCCTACGTTCTTGGTAAATGGGCAAAGGGTGAAACACTACTTTGGTATGGATTCGGATCACGATCGGGAGGCTCTTGAGCTAAATGATGAATGATCCAAGTTGCGTCGTGTCACGACGTTAAATCAAGCACTACACGAGAGGCAACCCGTGAACAATATGTAATAGATAGGTAGTTCATTTTTGAATTTTGATTTTTTTTTTGTTTTAGCATACTTTCAATTCTTAGAATCTAGGAAGTATTTTTATTTATTTATTAGTTCTAGCTAGATAGGATTTTTCATTAGTTTGTAACTTAGTTTGTAATAGTGAAAAGAACGGGAAAAAAAAACAAAATAAAAGCACTGAATCCAGGCGCACTGACTGCCTTGCCGCGCCAGCAAGGAGATTTCAGAGAAAAGGTTTAGAGGCGCGACACTGGCGCGTAGCCTCTCTATCACGCCTATTACCAGGTTTCGCTGCAAGCTGGCGCACTTCTGGGTGCACCGCGCCAAGACGGAAACGTCATAGTGTACTTGCAGGCGTGACACTGGCCCGTCGCCCCTCCCATCGCCCCAACACTAGTTTTGCAATAGGTCGACCTAGATCGGGTTCGACCCGACCCAAACCCACAATTTTAAACCCCTAACACTACATTCATCCCCCATTCTCCCACAATTCAACCGCCCCAAAACCCAAAATTCTCTCCAACTCCTCCTCTTCTTCCTCCCTCACTCTCCAATTTCCTCTATTAAACCACCTCAAACGTTTGTCTTTCCAAAACCCACCTCTTCTTCTTCCTATTTTCTCCCATAAATCACCTATTTTCAACCATTCCACCCTTCTCCATCTTTGCTCACTCCCAAATCACTTTTTCTCTTCTTCTCCCCACACTCACTGCCTTACCCGACCCCGCCCCCCATTTTTTTTCCTAAATCATCTCCTTTTTTTCCCATTTTTCTTCTCTTAAAAGGTGGTAATGGCTTCTAAACCTAAAAATGTGGCGGGTTCCAAGCGAAGTAGGAAGGGCGAAACTTCTGGGTCCTCTTGTGGCCGAGAACCGGTGCAAAAGTTTGGCAAAAAGGTTGTGCAAAGGTATGGCTGGGAGTGGTTCGAATGTCAAAAGGAAGCAAAGTATATGGGCGGCGAATATGTGAATAATGTACGCCTACAATCACAATTTCCTATGATTTACAATATTGTGCTTACTCTGGGGCAGAGGTTTATCTTTAAAAATCCTGGTGATTGCAATTTGACATTGGTTAGGGAATTCTATGCTAATTGGCTTACTGAGACCAAGTATAAAACTGTGCCTGTTAGGGGTAAGGATGTGACATTTTTTGCTAGAATTCTAAATGAGTTTTTGTGAACCCCGAACTGTGACGCTAATGAGTTTAATATCTTGAAGGATAAACCTACTTATAGGGATATCCGACATACATTGTGTGGGGTTAAGTCGACTGCTCGATGTGAGAAAAGCAAATATACTGGGAGGCATTATACCCTTCACTCTGCTAATTTTAATCAGGTTGCCCGAGTGTGGTTGAAAATAGTGTATAGTGTGTTGCTACCCGCTAAACATCTTACTAAGGTGACGCGGGATAGGGTGGTTCTGGTTTATATGTTGATGAAGGGGATGCCCATTAATGTTGGGGAAATTCTGAGGCAAAACATGATGAAGTTAAGAAATAATTTGAGGTGGCGGTTTTGTTACAGGGGGTTGATAACCCATTTTATGAAGGCTGAGGGTATTGAAAAAGAAACGATGGACATGATTGTTGCTTACCACCTCGATTTGATGGGCAAGATAGGTGATGTGACTAGGACAACAGCATTGAACACGTCTCATGGACCTGTCTTGTCATCCCAAGAAAGGCAAGCCCGAGATGATAGTATTATGGCTAGGATGTTCGGCATGGCAGAATTGCAGTTGCGGATAAAAGGACGTCCGGTCACTGATGAGGAGATGGAGACATTGGTGGATCGTTATCCATTGATCGAGAGTGCAACTTTTCTGTGCAGATCTGGTCCCGCCTTTCTGGAGCCTTTATATGATGATGAGGCCACGGCAGATGAAGCGATGGATGAGGAGGATGATGCTGATGTCATCAATGAAGAGGCAAATGCATTAATGGGTTTTGATGGTGGTGACGACGAGGCCTAGAGGCCCGAGGGAGTATTCCTATCTCTATGCTTTATTTTATTTGTACACTGAGGACAGTGCTTATTTTTAAAGTATGGGGTGGGAAATATGTCTCTGTTGTAAATAGTTGTTTATTGCTTTATTGAGTTTAGATAGTTAAGTTAGATTGTAGTTTATGCTTACATTTTTTCGGGTTCCTCAGCATTTGTTTTCGGTACTTTTACTGAGGATAGTCCCTTTGAACCGACTAGGACTAGTTTTACTGCTTTATTGAATCTTAGAGTCAACATAGGAGTGATAGTTCCCAATAATGGATGGATGATGACCGTCTTAAGGGAAAATTAGTCACATAGAGGAGTAGGATTGAGAAACCAACCTTGGTCTTTTGAAACTATGTTCGAAAAATTTAACCAAACGTCTTGGGTAGTCATGATTGGAAAAGTGTTATAGAATGCTAACCTTGAAACAAGCATGTATTCTTAGTTGTGACTCTAAATATATGGGATTAATTATGTAGTAATACCGTAATGCAAATTGTATGAGCATGTTAGTTGATATATCCTTATATGTGTCATGATGCCATGTGTGGTGAGTGTTGTTGGTTCTTGTGTAACTTGATATCTAGAACTTACCTTGTGTGTGTGAATTAGTAGCTTGTATGGCTTAGGGAATGTGATTGAGGTGTTTCTTTGAAATAGCCAATTCTTGACTCTACTTGTACTCCTACCATTGAAATTATCCCTAGTGAAGCCCCATTGAGCCTTTAACCTTGCTTGTTGATAAGCCACATGATAAGCCGAAACCCATTTGTTTGATACCAAAGTCTTTTGATCCTAATAAAATCCTTAATGCACTATGTTAAGAAGAAGGGTTGAAAATGTTGGTTGATATGAGAAAGGGTGAAATGCTAAATTGTGTGGAAAAGAAAAGGATGAGTGAAATTATGTTTTGACCCTGGTCCTTAGTGACATTATGCACCTCAACGCAATTGAGGGTGGCTACTTCAGAAATATGCTATAAACATTCGCCCTAGTCCTACCGAGGATCTTGTGTACCTCACTCGAACCTTAAAATCTCGAGTGAGGGTGGCTAGTGCAAAGGTATGTAATAAAAAAATTATAAGGAAATAAAGGGCAATGGAGCAACAATAAGGGGTAAATATTCATGAAGCGTGTACCAGGAGGAAAGAAAAGTTAAATAGGAGGTTGTTGGCAAAACAATGACATGTGCATTAGGGAGATGTAGTCACTAAAATGATTCCTAAATATTCCCTCCCTTACCTTAAGCCAACATTACAACCAATGAAAGTCCTCTTGATTCCTTGAGAAATGCATTGTGAAAGTAAGAATACACTATGGGAAAGCTTATGGCATGTTGAGAAAAGTAAGAACTTTTGTTTGTGAGAGTGAGTGTTTTGTTTGAAAAATAGGCCTTGTTCATATTGTGAGTGCTTGAGTGAAAGGCTTTACTAAACACAAATAAGTGAGGGCATTCATGGCATGTTTTCGGATTATCTAATTGGTATGTTTGTAAGAGTTTGCATTAGCCCGAAAAAATAGTAAAAGAGTCATTCTTTGAGCATATATGTTGTAACTTGGTGTAAATGTTTTGAAATGTTGAATCCATTGTGAACTACATGATCATGATTTAAAATGTTTGGTTGATTTTAAGGTGGGTTTATAAGTCCGATGGTTATGAAAAAAAGTTGATGGTCTAAAGATTGTTTGAGGACAAACAAAAGTCTAAGTGTGGGGTGGTGATCTTAGGCATATTTATAAGCCTAAGTTGTCAATATTTGCTCATGAATTCATTGAATTAAAGAATGATCTTTAGTTATTAGCTTGATTTTTGTGTAACTTGTGACGATTGCGCACTCACACACGTGATTAGTTGTTTCAGGAACACTTATGGGAATTGGAGTTTGAATGAAGAAAGAAGGAGCAAAGACACACAAGAACATGGTGAAAGGAAAAACCACCAGTGGCTGGCGCACAAGTTGGCGCGGCGTATTTAACGCTTTAAGCCATGAAAGCATTTCATTTCAGTTCCAAACCAGAGAGAAATCTTAAGATATGGTTCCTATGGAGTTCTAGCATGATGAAGGTTAGTTGTTGACGATTTCTACCATTAAACATTACCCCTGTGCCTAGAAACGTAATCCCTAGACGTGGCAATCGTTTTTCCCTTCTATTAGCTGCGTTTGGAGCTGGTTTTTGAAAATATAAATTTGTAGTTATTGGTGCTTCTTCAAGTTTTAAAATTGGTTAAATAAGGTAATCATCTCGATACCCTTTTATGGTTGTTTTTATGAATTTCTACGGACGTTTCGACAAGTTCAGGTAATATGGCAAATCTGCCGATTTAAGATTAACTATGAATTGTTTATAGGTGCGTACCAGCTGTGTATATATAGTGTTTGCGAAGCTTAGGAAATAAGGAACAACTTTCGTGAAGGAACTACAGTTTTTCGAGCGTTCATTGGAAAGGTATGTTAAGGTTATTCCCTACTTACGGCATTTTTCCTTAAAGCTTAGGAGCAATGTAATTGGGTTGTTATCCTTGTTACATTTGTAGCCATTATTGTTGATTGTTGGCTGCTCGAGTTGATATAATTCTTCCTTGTCGGGATTCTTATTCAGTTAGTAGTGTCCCTATGTTGGACACGACTTACAGTCTATTTCTATAGGTTGCTTATAACTAAATTGCTCGCTTTTAGCGATTGGATTGTTATTGTTGCCCTTGGGGTTATTGTTGTTAGCTGCAGGAATGTGATATATGCCTAGGAGGGCTATGTACTGCCTACAGGGCCTATATGGATGCCTAAAAGGGCTATGAGTTGCCTACGGAGCTATATTGATGCCTAGAAGGGCTATGAGTTGCCTATAGGGCTATATTGACGCCTAAGAAGGCTATGTGCTTCCTACAGGGCCATGTTGTTGCCTAAGAGGGCTATGAGTTTTCTATAAGCTATGTTGATCCCTAAGAGAGCTATGTGCTGCCTACGAGACTATATTAATGCCTAAGGGGGCTATGTGACTGCCTACGGGGCTAGGGGACTACCGATAGGGGTATATAGGTTGATTGGCACCTTCCGGGCTTATGGGGGCCTGAGTAAGTGATCTTGTGTGTTGTTTGTACCTGCCGAGCTTATGGGGGATTGGTTAGGTTGTTGTTTTATTTTTTTGATAAGTTTAGATTTAGGAGCAGGTCAGTACACTTATCTTATCCTTGATTTATTTATCAGATTATTCCAGTATATCAGGATACCTCCTCATAGTCTATTGCCTTTCATACTCTGTACAAAATTATTTTGTACTGATGCCCCATTGCCTTGGGGGAGCTGCATTCATGCATGCAGGTCCTAACAAACGATCAAGTAGACATCCTCAGCAGAAGGATTGACTTTAATCCGGTTGGCTATCCCCTTTCCTTCGGAGCTGCCAGAGTTGGGAGGTTTGTTACCTTTTGTTGTATATATCTTTATGGGTAGGCTGGGGACCTCTCCCACTAATCTTTACTACTCTTAGAGGCTTGCCGACTAGTGTGTGGGGTGTATAGTTACGTTATGGCCATACTAGCCTATGTTGTTGGTTTACTGAAGCTTGTGAGTTGTTTGATGTATTGTATTGATATATACCTGCTTTTAGTTTTGGTATAGATATCATAGTGGCCTCGACGGCCCAATCAGGACTTCTATGCTAGTTGGCTATTTATATATATGATCTTCTAGGAGTAGCTGTTTCTTTTAAAGATCAGTTGACAGGGGCCTTGCCGGCCAACGGCCTAGTTTTAAGCTGAGATATACTTGTTTGTTTTCTTGATTGTGTGTGGCTGCCATGCGCTAGTAGCAAATGGTTCAGCAGGGTCGGCTCGGGCCTGAGTTTTGGTATTAGGAGCCAGTTGTGCCCCTCGAATTTGGGGCGTGACAAACTTGGTATCAGAGCAACGTCATATCCTAGGGAGTCTGCAAGCCATGTCTTGTAGAGTTTTGTTTATAAATGTGTTGTGCACCACATCCGATAAGCAAGAAGCTATCGGGCATGTTAGAATGACTATCCTTCTTTTGCTCACCTCGTGCTATAGAGCGGTGTCTTAAGGGTTGAGGTTTCTGGCTTAAAATTGATACTTGTATGCAGATAGAGATGACTGACACTAGAAAGACCACAACTAGCCAGGGGATAGATACAACTGCAAGCGAGGGTACCGGCAAGGTACCACAGGTGGAGGTAGCCCATTGTGAGACCCAGGGGGGGACATCTTCTCAGCCCCCTATAGCTTTTCCACCGCTTTAGGAGCCTCCGAGGGATACAGGACTTCCGGCTCCACCAGCAGTACCACCTCTAGTTCCTCATATTCCATCTGATCAGGATTTCAAGAGTGCAGTATGTATGTTAGCACAGTTAGTAGCTGCAGAGTGCCAACCAGTTACGCCAGTTATTGCCAGACCTTCTGAAGGGCCCGAAAGTTCAAGAGTTCGAGAATTTCTTACCTTGAATCCTCCATAGTTTACAGGGATAGATCGCAGAGAAGACCCTCAGCACTTTATTAATCAGCTTTATAGTATCTTTAGAGTCATGCATGCCTCAGCGACTGAGTCAGTTGAGTTAGCAGCATTTCGATTGCGCGATGCTGCAGTATTGTGGTACGAGAGTTGGGAGAGATCTAGGGGAAAAGATGCATCCCTACCCACTTGGGATAGCTTTATAGAAGCTTTCATAGATCACTATTTTCCTCGAGAGATTAGGGCTGGCCTGGTGGACTAAACCTCCGACAGGGGAGCATGAGTGTCCGAGAGTACGGGCTGAGATTTGATTCATTGGCTAGATATGCACCAGCATTTGTTGATATGATGCATAATAGGGTGCGTAGATTTATCGGAGGGCTCAACTCAGACTATATCGACGCTTGTTCTACCGCTGCACTAAATGATAATATGGATATCTCGCAAATTTAGGCCTTTGCACAAGGCATAAAGGATCACCAACATTTACAGTATATGAGTGAGAGGGTCGAGAGAGAGAGAGAGTCAGAAGAGGGCTAGGCCCGCTAGTTCTCATGGAGATTTTCAGGGTGGTCCCAGACCTCGACATTCTATTAGGCCACCTAGACCTCCACAACAGCAGTTACAGGGCAGTAGATTTTATCGTCAGGAACAGTCAGGCCCAAGTGAGGGCTCACGAGCATCAGACTCGCAGCAACAGAGGGGTTCAGGCCAAGCTAGGATATCTCTGCCGCGTTGCGCTACTTGCTGTAGGATGCATTTCGGGAGGTGCAGACAGGGTTCCACAGGTTGTTACTCTTGTGGACAGGAAAGGCATGGGTGGAGAAACTGCCCTACCATAGGTCAGGGTGGTATAGGTCAATCAACCAGGTCAGCAGTAGGATCCTCCTCATCAGTACAATCTACAGGGCGTGGAACCCAAACTTCAGCAAGTAGAGGTAGTGGCGGAGGCAAAGAGGGAGCATCTAGTTCTGGTACTGGACAGAACCGTACATATTCATTAACCAGCCGACAGGACTCAGATTCATCACCAGATGTTATGACAGGTACATTGATTGTTTGCTCCCATTGTGTTTATGCTTTGATAGATCTTGGATCTACTCTGTCTTATGTTACTCCATTTATTATGGGGAAGTTATGTATAGTAGCAGAGTCATTAGATCGACCCTTTATTGTATCTACACCAATTGGTGAGTCTATTGTTGCCAGGGGAGTCTATCGAGGTTGCATGGTAGAAATTATTGACCGTCAAACCTCTATAGATCTCGTAGGTTAGATATGGTCGATTTCGACGTCATTATGGGTATGGACTGGTTAGTGACTTGTTATGTTAATGTTAAGTGTCGAACAAAGATTGTTAGATTCCAGTTTCCAGGAGAGGCAGTTCAAGAATGGAAAGGCGATACAGCGACGCCGAAAGGTAGGTTTATTTCCTATCTTAAGGCTAGCAGGATGATTACCAAGGGTTGTATTTATCATCCTGTTCACATTGATGATATAGATGCAGAACCACCGACTCCTCAGTCTATTTCGGTAGTTAATGAGTTTCTAGATGTATTTCTAGACAAGCACCCTGGTATCCCTCCAGAATGGGAAATTGTTGTTGCTATCGATATGCTACCAAGTACACAACCCATATCTATCCCTCCTTAAAGAATGGCTCCTGCTGAGCTAAAGGAGTTGAATGATCAGTTGAAAGACTTGATGGATAAAGGCTTTATTAGGCCTAGTGCTTCACCATTGGGTGCGCCAGTGTTGTTCGTAAGGAAAAAAGATGGCTCACTAAGAATGTGTATCGATTACCGACAGCTGAATAAGGCATCTATAAAGAATAATTATCCCCTTCCTAGGATAGATGACTTGTTTGATCAGTTACAAGGTGCTAAGTGTTTTTCAAAGATTGATTTAAGATCAGGGTACCACCAGATATGAGTTCGGGATAAAGACGTTCCAAAGACAGCTTTTAGAACCAGATATGGATACTTTGAGTTCTTGGTAATGTCTTTTGGATTAACTAATGCCCCAACAGTGTTCAAGGACATGATGAATAGTATATTCAGGACGTATCTAGACTTTCTTGTGATTGTATTTATTGATGATATTTTGGTGTATTCACGTTCAAAAGTTGAGCATGCAAATCATCTGTGAGCAGTCCTTCAGGTTCTTCGAGATCGAGAACTTTATGCACATTTTTCTAAGTGTGAGTTCTAGTTGGACTTTGTAGCTTTCTTAGGCCATATTGTATCAGATGCAGGCATTGCAGTTGATACACAAAAGATTGAGGCTGTAAAGACTTGGCCCAAACCCATGACTCCGACTGAGGTTCGTAGTTTCTTAGGGTTAATTGGGTACTATAGAAGGTTTGTAGAGGGGTTTTCTTCAATTTCAGCCCCATTAACAAAGTTGACTCAAAATGCAGCTAAGTTCCAGTGGCCTGAGGCTTGCGAGCATAGTTTCCAGGAGATGAAGGACAGGTTGACATCAGCACCAGTTCTTGCTTTGCCAGAGGCTTCAGAAGGCTATGCGATGTGTTGTGATGCTACTGTTGTTGGGTTGGGATGTTTTCTAATGCAACATGGTAAGGTTAATGCATATGTTTCAAGGCAGTTGAGAAAGCATGAGAAGAATTATCCGACCCACGCTGCAATTGTGCATGCGCTAAAGATCTAGAGACACTATTTGTATGGCGTTCATGTTGACATATTCACAGATCATAAAAGACTTCAATATATCTTTAGACAGCAGGAGTTAAATCTGCGACAACGTCGATGGCTTGAGTTACTGAAAGACTACGACGTGGACATTTTATATAATCCAGGACAGGCGAATGTGGTAGCTGATGCCCTCAGTCGAAGATTTATGGGTAGTTTATCATATTTCAGTGTTGAGAAGCGTGAGCTAGCGCGAGAGCTTCATCAGTTAGCTAGCTTAGGAGTCAGATTGTTAGAGGCAGAAGATAGTGGGGTAACAATTCAGGACACAACCGTATCATCTCTAGTTGTAGAAGTAAACTCACGGCAACAAGAGGATCCTAGCTTAGAGCAACTCAGAGCCAAGGCTCAGAACCAACAAACTTTAGCATTTGATATAATAGGAAATGGAGTCCTTAGATATATTGGTTGATTGTGTGTTTCGAATGTTGCAGGGCTTCCGCATCGAATTATGGTAGAGGCACATCATTCCCGTTATTCCATTCACCCTGGTTCGACGAAGATGTACCATGATATAAGCCATATTGGCTTGTGTTGTTGGTTTGCTGAAGCTTGTGAGTTTTTTGATATATTGTATTGATATATACCTGCTTTTAGTTTTGGTATAGATATCATGGTGGCCTCGAAGGCCCAATCAGGACGTCTGTGCAAGTTGGCTATTTATTTATATGATCTTCTAGGAGTAGATGTTTCTTTTATAAATCAGTTGACAGGGGCCTTGCCAGCCGAGGGCCTAGTTTTAAGCCGAGATATACTTGTTTGTTTTCTTGATTGGGTGTGGCTGCCATGCGCTAGAAGCAAATGGTTCAGCAGGGTCGGCTCGGGCCTGAGTTTTGGTATTAGGAGCCAGTTGCGTCCCTCGAGTTTGTGGCGTGAGATACCATGTTTGTCACGCTCCAAACTAGAGAAAGCATGACTGGCACTCGACACCTTAAGCAATCGAGCTAGCCACATAAGCATACCAACTGACTCAACTGAGGGATTAGAAGATCAGGCTGCATAACATCTAAAATACTATGACATGATTTTCTGTAGATTACATACTATAAGGAAGGGGTACAAGCTAGGCGCGATAATCCAAGGGCCACACTTAAGAGTCCCTCCTCAAGCGCACTGAGAAGCGCAACGCGCCAACGCCTGTACTTCTGAGGCACCTGCATGGCGCTCTACTAGGCGCGTCGCGCCAAGGTGAAAACGTCAGAGTACCACACTGGGCGCGACGGGAGGCGCAAAGTCCCACCCTTTTGCCGACTTTTGTAGCATAAATATGATTAAATATGATTCCTAGTTGAAGTAAAATTTGCCTCCAATTTTCCAACTCTTATAAATAGACCCCTTGGGCTACATTATTAGGGTTCAACTTTTTATTAGTGTGCAAGAGCAAGTTTCATCATTTGTCATAGGATTCGATCTTCTAACTCTTTTATTTTTCAGAAATCGTATGAACAATTGTATTTTGTGGTTTTTTAATAGCATGAGTGGCTAAATACCTTAGTTCTTGGGTTGTAGCTACGAATCGATTGTTGAAATATTTAAGGTTTATGAATTAGTTCCTGATTGTAATTATAAGTTACTTCTATATTCTTATTTTAGTATTTTATGCTTGCGCACCATAAGATAAATCTATTGTCTAATCTTAAAATCGAGACAGGAGGGATTAGATAGACCAGAGAATATAGAGAGCTTGATCGACCCATTAAGTTGAGGTGATTTATGTTCAGGAGTGACGCCAGGATGAACAACCTTCTTGGTTACGAAACAGAATGAAATATAAATGCTCGCGAATTAGTCTGTTTATCCCCTCTCAACGATGTAGTTAGATAGCTAACTGGAGTAGGCGACTAGAGGAGTGTAACCTGACTCATACAATTAACCCTGTAAATCAGTAACTTGACAACTAAAATTAGTTCTAAGCCGATAATATAATACATGAAATTCATTGCATGTTGCAGCCCTGGAATTGTCTTTTACTTGCTTGAAATATCATCTTAAAGTCGTTCACAATTATTTACTATTAGTTATTGCATAATTCGTAGTAGTAGAACACAACCATCACCAACTCTTCAAAAGGTTACTTTTATTTTATTTGTAGAATTAAATGTTAGATATAAATCAATCATAAGTCCCTTGGGAATGATAACTCATTTCTTTAAAGAATCTATATTACTTGCGCGACCACGTACACTTGTGTTTATACAAGGGAGCAACAAGTGTGTTGTTTCATTTTGTTTTCGGGGGTTGCGGGCTTGATATTTGGAAATGGGATTAAAATTTGGCACGTTGGGCAATTCGGCGAGCTTGGTCGAGCTCACCGAACCACTCGGCGGTTTGCCAGCGTCTCCCTTGATCGCCTTTAATTTCATGATTTGGCTAGACTAGATTTTGTAACTTTCAGCAGGAAGCCTGAGATCGTCGAGTGCACTCGGCGACTCGTCGAAAGTCTCTCTTGATTACCTTTTATGAGCCCCTAACCCCTAAAACACACTGTAACTTTCGACGGGCTAGTCTAAGCTCGCCAAGTGATGTCGGAAATTTTTCGAAAGGCCCTGCATATCGCCGACCTGTCTATTTTCTGGGAAATTTTTGAGTCAATCCCATCAGCGAGCCCGATCTGGCTCACCAAAGCGACTCGACAACTCACCAATCGGTTCGGCGAGTCTTTCTGCAACCTATTTCCTGCATTTTTCTTTGATTATTTCTAACTTTTCCCGATGTGTTTTGCAGATATGGCTTGACCAAAAGTAGCAGGACGAGGCATGTCACCCCGCAAATGGGCAAAGGGAATCACTACCAATGAGGGTGCAGCTGCATCCAAAGCAATGGCAACAAAACTTTCTACCACAGGTGGGAAGGGTAAAGGAAAGGTAAAGGCGCCTGCTCATGAGGCATCGGAGGTCACCTCCAACAGTGAGGGAGTATATGCTACTCACCTCAGCACCTCCGAGAGTAAGAGAGATCATCATGATCCTCAGGCTGACATCTCTGAGCCTGAGGATGAGCAGTTGCTATGGTCCCAGCACCACCTGTACAGGGTCCTCCTCCCCAGTCTATGAATAGATTAAAGACTGAGGGACTGAGGACAATCATAGAGGAGAAGAGGTTATCTACAGATGGAGTGGTAGACAGATATCTATAGATCTGGCGTACCTTGAGGTCCCACAAGTTCCAGATGTTCACAAAACCCCATGGCCCTTACATTCCTAATTGGGTCTGGGAGTTTCACACTACTTACGGGGTTCTAGTGCCACAAGGGAAGAGGAAGGCCACTACATTCAAGCAGGTAGATTATGTGGTTGTCAGGGGCAAGAAAGTGAACTATGATAGTGATGATATCAATGCAATTCTGGAGTGTACAGAGAATATTGAGGATGACTATCAATACATGATCAACACAAAATCATTGGAGACTATGAAAAAATGGTTGGCCCCTCTGTTATCTGACGGTACTCCTAGGTGGATCGAGGTTGGAGCGCCCATATAAAAGAAAGACCACAATGTAGCAGCGAGGTACTGGTTTGGCTTCATCAGCAGTCCTATCATGCAGCCCCAAAATGAGCCTATCCTCCGCCACACGAAGCCAGCCTGTCTTGGTTTTATCATTGATGGGACAAGGCTAAACTTGGGTATGATCATTGGCTAAGAAATGTCCATGAGGGCCAAGCAGCGTCAGACTTCGCTTCTGTTCTCGGTGTTGATCACCGAATTGTGCAGATGAGAATAAGGATGTGGATGTGATTCCCACCTCCTCTATCGATATTCAACACATTGAGGCTGAGTACTTGAAGGATGAGGCGGAGAGGAAGAAAGCAGCCCTAGTGGATTCTTTCCCAGCTGTGGACATTGAGACTTTACCTGCAAAGGCAGTATTGCCTACTCCGGCCCCTGGGCCTTCAGGTATATCTAGTGATGTTCCTTCCATGACTTAGAGTGCTTCAACTGCTCCCTTGCCTCCTAGGTATGCTTCTAGTGCTACTGCCTTCTGACCTCCACTCACTCAGGCTATGATACTACGAATGGGGCATCTATCCCATTATGCTAATAGGAATGCCTCCAGGCTAGAGGCTAAAGCCCCTGGGATGATTGAGAGAGCCCTCATTGCTACTGTGACACCTCTTAGTGTGTCTATAAATGCCCTCGTGGTAAGGATAGAGGTGTGTGAGTCAGGCCATGGAGCCACTAGTGAGGTGATGGCCTTAAAGGCCACAATTACTGAGTTGAGAAAGGACATGGACCAGCTGAAGTCCATGGATATGTCGATGATTTTTAGGACTGTGGAGATCCCCGACATGCCAGCTGATGCGGATATGCCTTAGGCTACCACCGGAGATGAGATTCGAACTGAGAAGGTGGTTGATGTTGATTCTGAGGCAGAGACGGATGAGGAACAGCTTGGTCTCCAAGAGAAGACCATATATGAGGACCTTACAGAGTTTGAGGAGGCTATGGTGGATTCATCCGTGCAGATTTCATTGGCAAATACACCCATGGTAGGCTCTAGTGGATCCAGTGTTGCTGTTACATCAGGCACTGATGCCCAAGATCAGAGTGTGACCCTGCGCATTGATGTCTCGACAGATGGAGCGACTGTGTAGACAGGATTCTTCTTTACCTCCCTCTTTGTCATTTTTATTGACTTTTGATTATTTGTGTTGCATTTGAGGACAACTGCTTTTTATTTGTGGTGGGGTGAGGTATTTCTATACCTACATCTTATGTATATATTGGGTTTTGTGTTTTAAACTCTGTTTTGATCTTATCTTGTGGATGTTTGAGCTTATGGTTCCTTGTTATGAAATGAATATGGTTTTTGACCCTTTTGAAAAAAATTGCACCTCTTATTTTGTGTGAATGTGGTTGTTCTTGTGAAAATTTGAGTATCGATTATGATTAATATCGATGATATGAATAGTGCTCTAAATCGAACAAAAATGAATGCGCGGCTACGATGAGACCAAATGAAGTTGCATAGACAATATGTGGACATTTTGCATCTCGTTGTGACTAGTCAGTTATCGAATGGAGTCTCTTGTGATGAACATTGCACAGTAGCTCAAATGAGTCTCATTTGATATTGGTGTCAATGCCTTGAGTGATAAGCTTAATTTGAACCTTGTGTGATGAATTTTCCCCGTTGGTCCGGTTGACTAAGTGATGCAAGCTCTTGAAATGATCTTAGGCAACGATTTTTAGGAGTGAAATAATTTGACAATAGACCTCTTTTGTGGCCAACCTTGTGAGATGTGTGAACCTTGATTGAACCCCATTTGAGCATTACCTTTTTCTTGAAAGAAACTTGATGCAATTATGACCCCTCTTTATCCATTCACCCATAATCCTCATGAAGTGTGGTTTATTTGAATAGCCAACTTAGGCCGTGTGGTGAAATGAGAAGGTAAATCAAGAAGTGTGATAAATCCCCCTTTGAGCCAATGGTCTTGAAAAAATGGAACCCCTCCATTTAAAAAAAAAAAAAAAGAAAAGAAGAAATTAAAATAAAAAGAATGAAAAAGTTGTGAAATAAAATTGTGAAAGTTGCAAAAGAAATGGGGTGTCCGGTATTCCATTGGAAATTGAATAATGGAGTGAATTTTGAGCATGAGTAAAAATGCTGAAGAAAAGGAAGAAAAGTGATGTTCATACCACATTTCATGAGAATAGCAGCCATTGAGCCTAAATTATCATACATTTACACTCAGCGCTGTTACAAGCCTTGAAAAGACCATTTTAATCTTGAGTGAACTGAAACGAATATTGATTGGAATAAGGGAAAACCTATGGGTGAAGTCATACATGTGTTCATCTTTGTAAGTGTGAGAGTTGTATGTGATTCCGGGACTATAAATTGTTGAAGAATTGTGTGTGAATATGGAATCATCTTTGTTGTGAGGGCATTTGAGTACCTCGGTTAAGCGTGAACTTGCATTTGAAGCAAGTTTTGTGAACTTGAGTATCTTTGAAAATGGTGAGTCACAACTTGAATCTTTGAGTGCATAATTGATCCTTGCATAAGTAAGTTAAGTCTTGTTGTGTGCATTCATGATTGAGTTTTTTATAGCACTGTTTGAGACATCCTTTTTTAGCTGCTGAACTTGAGTTTTACTTGAGGACAAGCAAAAGTTTAAGTTGGGGGTGTTGATGAGTCCTGGATTTGAACTCATTTAGGGTTTGTTTATATAGATTTAGTGTCCTCAAATGCTTATTTTTTGCCAATAACTGATGTTAAATCCTTGATTTTTTGGAATATAGATTAAGGAACAAAGCAAGGACACTAACAAGCAAAAAGGAACAAAACAGGTTGAAGAAATGAAGATGGGCAAGCTTGAGGATCACCAAGAGCACTCGGCGTGTCACCGAGTGGCTTGTCAGACCGCCTAAAGTTCTAGTGTGCCAAGCCCTAAAGGAAAGAACCAAGTTGGCAATGAAAATGAGCAGTCGGCGGATCGCCGAGTGATTCCGCGAAGCCTAGATACATCGTACAAAGCTACAGACCTTGAGGATGTTGAGTACCAAGGCAGAAGGGCGATGGAAGAGACCAAAGGGCGGCACGCCGAGTGGTTCGGCGAGCTAGATTTACTTTGTCGAATGAGCTCTTGTATCTTATTTTCGGCGACTATAAATACATTTTTGAACATTTGAGTTAGTATCAATCTTAAGGCAATCAATCTTCAGACTTGAAAATCTTTTTGTTACTTTTTGAACTTAGAGAATAATTTTGAGACTTGAGAGAGTTGTTCCTCAGCTTTGAAGGATTGGAGAAATTCACTTTTGAGAAATTGGAAGTGGGTCTTTGAGATTCATCAATTTGGACTATTGTAAAGACGAAATCACTCTTACCCAGTTGATGGATAATCAATTTGGTAACTGCTTTTACCTTTCTATAAAGTCTAGCTAAAACCCCAATTCTTGAGGTGTGATTATGTGATTATGGGCTGATTTAGCGTATGGGTATTGCTAATTGTTAGTTTAAATGCTATTTAAAAGTGAGTTTAATCATTAATTGTGGTTTAATTTAAGAATTGTAGTTGCAAATGCAGTTTTTCCTTTGTGTTCTTGGCTTGCTCGAGAAAGAGAGGTTTTAGAACTAAGGTTTTTGATTGATGGTTTGTAGGTATTGGGTTTACTTGGGTTCAGATCGAGAGAATGAATCCTAAACCCATTCCCACACATTCAGCTCGAGAGAGTGAATGGATTAAGGTGTGGGTTGCTCTTATTTTGCATGCTTGTTGATGTTCGAGAGAAATCACTTGATTCGGGGTAAATTGTTTGAGAGAAAATTTACCTCTCTTATAGCTTAGCCTACTCACTAATATCTAGCTATTTACTAATAGTTGCAATTACCCATATTTCTATATTAGCCTATAATCGATCACATCCCAAGAATCCATCTCATTATTGTTAATTCTTATTGTTTGTGACTGTTGTTTGTAGTTGATAATCAAAACAGAAAACCCCATTTGACATTCGTCTCACCCCTTCATTGAATGATGTCCTTATTCGATAATTTTTATTCATATGCCTGATTTGACCGCATTTATACTTTCCAATTGAATCTGAAACACGTACCGCTCCCTGTGGAATTCGACCCCAACTCATTTAGTTGGGTTTTATACTGATGTACGATCACCAAGAATTGGATGAGTAGTGCTTAAAACGTTAAATCAGCAACAACAACCGATAATTAGTGGGACAATCAACAAAATAGAGACAACGTATAAAATATTTAAGAACCAAAATAACAATAGAATAATAAATGAAATAATATGGAAAGAGACTAGATCAAAAAGATATAAAATAAAAACAAACCATGAGAACAATAGCTAAAACAAACAGTAACATAAGAAAAAGAAAAAAACAGAGAAACATAACAACATTGAGCAATTACACTACTAGGTAGAAACATTAACAAAATAAAGGCAAAATCTGGCCAAATGATATCTAAATCGGCAAAATTGATCTATCAAACATAATATCTAATAATTAAATGATAAATTTAATAATTAACTGTATGCGAAAGTCAACTAAAATAACGACATTAAAGAAATAAAAATAGCTAAGTTAAACACCAATTATAAGAATGACTAAACGAAGCCTAGTTTTGGTAAAAAAAATATGAGAATATAATAATGATGTGAAAAAATAAAATAACCCAACACATGAAAATAATAGTAGCAATTAGTGAAAAGAGGAACAAAACAACAATAAAATAGAGGTTACCAGAGGGTAGTATTTTTCTGACGAAATCTGATTATTTGTGGTGGTGTGGTCTGACTGAAACTCAGAGCTCGTTAGTGACCTGCTTTGCCGGAGTTTCTGGAGCTTTGAGCTCGTTTGAAGCTCATAGCTCGAAGTTCTCCATTAATGGAGGAACTCGATGGAAAAGGTAGTGAATAGTAGGGTTCGGAGGTTGTTTCGGGCGTGGAGGAGAAGGGAAATTGAGGAATTTTTGGGTGGTTTCAAATGGGGTTGCTTTGTTGCTCCTGTGATGGTTTTGGCTTGTGATTTAGGAGCTTGCTGGTGGTGGTTGTTTGGTCAGAAAAATGGGAAAAGGAAGAGGGGTAATTTGGGATGGCGGTTTGGTGTTGTTCCGATGGAGAAAATAGAGCAAGAAAGTGTTTGGTGGTTGTTGGGTGGTGGAAGCTCACCAATAGTGATGAAGGAGAAAGAAGAAAAGTACTAGTTGGGTGGTGGTGAAACCTTTGGCGGCTGGGATATCAAAAAATGGAGAAGAAACGTTTTAGGGTTTTTTATTTCCTTTAGGAATTTTCTCTCAATGTAAAAAAAATATCATCCACTCCCAAAAATGAAAATTATTTCATCACCCCTAACTTAATGACCAAGAAATATCTTAAATAGAAAATCGAAAACCACCTATAGTACAGTACCATTATCTTAAAACCGCGGGCCAAAACCACTAGTTAATAAAATATCTGTGTATGAAA
The DNA here is from genome assembly GCA_029582605.1 of Solanum gracilifrons. Classification (NCBI taxonomy): domain Eukaryota; kingdom Viridiplantae; phylum Streptophyta; class Magnoliopsida; order Solanales; family Solanaceae; genus Solanum; species Solanum gracilifrons. The sequence continues at coordinate 46,485 of JAJOOH010004179.1, forward strand.
TCTTATCCATATTTTAATGAATTTCTAAACTGTGCAAAATATCAAAATGAATATTAACAAATGTAATGAATAAAATAAATATTAAAAAATACAATGAACGTAACCAATGACATGTAAAAAATGCAATTTATCAAAAATGATGATCTAATCAAAATGAACAAATATTTAAACGTTAAAATTAACTGATAAAAAATCTGAAATTTTGACAAATAAGGATAAATATTGATAAACTTATTTAAAATTATAAATAATGTATTTTAAACTATTGAATAAATAAAACTTAAAATTACGAATTTTGATAATGTTAGGCCAAAATTGAGAGTCAAAAACTGTCCCTTTCGTTAGATATGATTGATAAAAGAAATCATGGACAAAGAAAATTGACAAACCCAATTTTGGCCAAACACATGAACTTCATATAAAAGTGTAGTGGGAATGTGTCGATCCCCAACTTGCTTCTAGAATGTTCCACGTAGTCCGCACCTGTGACTTAATTGAGAATGCATCTTCATGGATGTTCTTGAATAGACAAAGATAAAACTCAATAGTAGAGACAAAATTAAAGAAATGGTAGCATCTCTTATGATACGACAAATGAATATGATTCATCGGTAGGATATAAATGCATGTCCATCGGTAGGACGAATGAAGATGATCCATCAGTAGGATATAAATGCATATCCATCGGTAGGACAAATAAAGATGATCCATCGGTAGTACGAATGAAGATGATCCATCGATAGGATATAAATGATTGTCCACCGATAGGATTTGAATGTATGTCCTTCGGTAAGACGAATAAAAATGATCCATCGGTAGAATATAAATGCATGTCTATCGGTAGGATGAATGAAGATGATCCATTGGTAGGATTTTTGGGAAAAATAAATGTATGTCCAACTGTAGGACATATGAAGATGATCCATCGGTAGCATCTTTGGGAAAAATAAATGCATGTCCATCGGTAGGACATATGAAAATGATCTATTGATAGGATCTTTGGGCAAAATAAATGATTGTCCATCGATATGACATATAAGAATGATCCATCGTTAGAATCTTTAGGCAAAATAAATGCATGTCCATCGGTAGGACATATGAAATGATCCATCAGTAGGATCTTTGTGAAAAATAAATGCATGTCCATCGGTAGGACATATGAAAATGATCCATCGGTAGGATCTTTGGGTAAAATAATTGCATGTCCATCGGTAGGACATATGAGAATCTATCAATATGATAGATGTGAACACTACCACTTTTGGTAATGGAATATGAATATCCTTCAATGTGATAGATGGGGTGCACATCCTTCACCTCTGAATAGATGCAACTTAAAATATCTTTCAACGTCAGCATCCTTCGACTTTAACGTGGAACAGATAAGGTGACCATCATTCACCTACGAATAGATGCGACTTAAATGAAAGTATCTTTCAACACCAGCCTCCTCCAACTTCGACGTGGAATAGTTAGGGTGCACATCCTTCACCTTCGAATAAATGTGACTAAAATGCAAATATCTTTTAACGACAACCTCCCACGACTTTGACATGGAATAGATAGGGTGCATATCTTTCACCTCCAAATAGATGCGACTTAAATGCAAGTATATTTCAACGCCAGCCTCATACGACTTCACGTGGAATAGATAGGGTGCACATCCTTTAACTCCGAATTGATGCGACTTAAATGCAAATATTTTTCAACGCCATCCTCCTCTAACTTCAATGTGGAATAGATAGGGTGCACATCATTCACCTCTGAATAGATGCGATTTAAATGAAATGGCCCACTCGATAATTGAAAAATGTAATGGCCCTCTTTGAAAATGAAAAATGCAATGGCCCTCTCGACAAATGTAAAATGCAATGGCCCTCTCGGCAAATAAAAAATGCAATGGCCTTCTCAGAAAATGAAAAATGCAATTGCCCTCTCGGCAAATGAAAAATGCAATGGCCCTCTCGGCAAATGAAAAATGCAATTGCCCTCTCGGCAAATGAAAAATGCAATGGCCCTCTCGGCAAATGAAAAATGCAATGGCCCTCTCGGCAAATGAAAAATGTAATGGCCCTCTCAAAAAATGAAAAATGCAATGGCCCTCTCGGTAAATAAAAAAATGCAATGTCTCTCTCGGCAAATGAAAATGCAATTGCCCTCTATGGAAAATGAAAAATGCAATGGCCCTCTCGGCAAATAAAAAATGCAATGTCCCTCTTGAAAATGAAAAAAGCAAAGGCCCTCTCGGCAAATTAAAAAATGCAATGGAAATGGAAATGATGGATGACGTAATGATTGTCCACTGTAACAAGGTGGATGGCTCGATGATTTTTCACTGTAACTAGGTTGATGGCTCGATGATTTGTCTTGAAAGTGTCATTCTTTCAATGCTTTCACATATTCCTGTAGTCCAGAAGGAACGGTTAGTAGACACAATGTCGCCTTAGCTAGCAACTTAGTCATGAAACCTTGAGAAAGGATTCTTTAAAAGAGAATATGCACCAAATGCCTTATCACTTTGACAAATGTGAGAAACCATCATTTTACTCTTGACCATTTTATTTATTGTGACTCACGTCTTATTGTGGATTTGTACGAGGCATCAATGACTCGCATCCTGAATTTATTTTTGCTCCATTATGACAATGCTGAAGATTTTGAAGTCCACTTTGAATTTCAAGTGATGTTGGAAATCATTTGAAGTTGACTATCGAACTTCTAATAGTATTTGTTGGAATTTTTTAGGTCTTCAAAAAAAATTTGTCTTAGTTAGAATTCTTTGCAAATCTCAACATGGACTTCAATCTTGCTTGTTGGAGATTTCATCTTTATTGTGAATTTTTTAGATCTAAGATCTCAAAAATTCTGTCCCAGTTTTTATTACAAAGAGAAAGGAAAATCACACTGGGTACATGACCGAGCCGTCGTGGCGCCTACATATCATATTGAGCTAGGAATCAGATCAAATGTAGTTTCAATCCTGTAGATGATGAATACTGCAAAGAATCTAAGACAAGATCATTAGTACAAAATGTACAATATGAATATGATGAAATAGAAAAATGAAATTTCTTCCGATATTCAGAGTCTGAAGACAAAAGACATGTGACCTTTTTAGAAAAACGATCCAATGAAATAAGATAGGCGTCTCACACTAACGAGATTAGCTTAATGTCACATTTTACAATGGATAGCCCAAAAAAGAAAACGCAAATTATTATTTTTAAAAGAAAGAATCAAAAAATTGCTTTGAATAAATATTAAAGTGTGGGTTCTTGCTCACCTCTTTTTTTTTGAAAAATAAAGAATGTGAAAATATAGTCAGGTCTTGACTATAATTGGTACCAGGAGTTACGATCACATGTAAATCTCTCTCTTCTCTTTTTTTTCTAACTAAGATTGAATTCAAGGTAATTTCTACAGCTTCAATTGGTACCTCAAAGATACTTAAGTATCAACAAGATTTGTTCATCTTGCTTCACACAAATGTTTTGAATTATACCAATCATCATATCTTAAGTGCCCATACAATAAGAAAAGTTTTATTTCACACATATTTGAAGCATTTGATTTGAGGACATTTTTCAAAATGCACTCACACTCACAAGAATATTCAATGCATGTCACTCTGATACCATATTCTTGGCCCTTATGTAAATCTCCACTAATGTGAGAACATTTGGAATGAGATCATGTAGGGCTTGTCATTGGCTTGTAATGTAGGCTTAGGGATGGGTATGATATTTATTTGGGATAAGAATGACATAATTCCTCCTTGAGAGTCACACCGAAGTTGTGTTTTTGATGATTGATACACATTTGGCGTCTGACCTTCTTCGTTGTCCCCCCTTTTTTCGACTTCTTTTGAATCCTTATTTGTTGGAGCTTTCCCTTTTTTCACCCCCTTATTTTGTTTGGAATTTTTTTGAGTCCTTATTTCTAGGAGCTTTTCTTTTATTTTACCCCTTTCTTTTGAAGTTTTCTCCTCTTTGTTGAAATATTTTCCTTCTTGTCTATCAGTGACCTTATGGGGTGTTTTGTCTTTCTTTGTTTCTTTCAAACTTCCCTTTTTCTTTTTCTTTTTTTTCTCTAGAAGTGATTTTTTGATTCCTTGACATTGGGAGACTTTATATCTTTTGTCTTTGGCAAATTTAAACTTGGATCTTCTCTTATATTTACACATCTTTAGTGCACTCAAGAAGGTTGGACCAAGAGAGGATAGTGCATGTAAGCACTCATAAGGGTAATGGCTAAGATGTGGTTGTCCAAACAAAGGCTCTAGACTCAAAGTGGGAAAACTAGGGATTAATGTCATTTGGTAGGATTTGAAAGTACAATCAGGTCAAAAAGGCCTACAATGCTTTCCCAAACCAAATATTACTTAGGATTTCGCTTCGAAAAATATTATGGCCAAGTTCCAAATCAATAGTTCAATGAGATTGAATTTTGAACTAATAGCTCTCCACACCATGCACATGAAACCATGAGGTTGGTTTTATTCTTATCTTGAATGTCTGCAAGAGAATTTTCAAGTATCACAAATGTACAAATGAGAGGTACCAAAATAATCTATAATTTACCACAAAGTCTGCCCTTTTTATCATATCAAATATTTTTACATTCTCCTAACTGCATTGGTCTCAACTGAACTGAAGACATGACTATTACAATATGTACACAATTATTATTTTTTAAAGAATGAATATCGAACCCAAGAAGGGTTGCCTACGTATCTCATTGAGATGAGAATCAGGTACGCGTAGTTCGTGAAGATATGTCTTTAAAAATATGCACAAACCATTTTTATGAAAATTGAAAGAATAAATACCGAACACAAGACGGGTTGCCTACGTATCTCAATAAGATGAGAATCAGGTATGCATAGTTCGTTCACTAAGGTATAAAATTATTCAAAAACTTGGACAAACTTAGAGTGATGACTCGTAAGTATAGTGCCACTGAAATCTATAGTCAGGAAGTGTCTTCTGACTATTTGTACCAATATGTTTTGTATCCTCTTAATTGACGATCTTTGCACTGTCTATTGAATGTAGTCTCCCAATTTTTACAGTAACCACTTGTTATTGTATTCTTTTTTCGATGTCTCTTCAAACTGTGTGTTCTCCCAATTATTCACAAGAACAGTACATTATTATCATCATCCCCGACTATTATCGGGGACAGTTTCCTACAAAAATATGAGAAATGGGTGAAAGCAAAGCCAACATGTAAAACACATAACAAAAAATAGATGAGTGCGCCCACATAGTCAAAGACTCCCCTAATTTATCTTTATGACTTGATATTAATATCTTGTGAGATACAAAAACTCGAATTTTGCGAGTCCTCTTGTCCCTTGCAACTTCGAGAGAATAATGACTTCCAAATTCTGACATAAATCAACCTTTCGTTTAAAAAGAAGAAAAACTCAAAAGGTAACAGTGTTAGTTCGTGTTCATAATGGATAATACAAAATATCACTCAAAGAATGAATTAAACACATAAACATTATTTTAATTAAAGACAAACTCAATTATATCATTTAGCATATAAATAATTGTTGCGCATCTTATACAAATATGTGATCCTTTGGTGCCAAGGGTAGGCCTACCAATCTGAAGGATGTATTATGTCATTTGACAACATTCAATTGCCCCCAAAAACACCTTATACAAATTTATGAATAAATCAAATAGGGATCTAAAATGAGGGAAAATCGATACATCAGTCCCATGCAAGGGTACAATCCTCAACGAAGCCTTCGTGGAAGGTCCTTCCTTCTCGAACTTTTTGTCATCTTTGAATGCCAATACCTTTTAAATGGAATGGTAGCTTGTGGAGTTGTTTCTCTGACTGGAGTAAGCTATTAAATTAAACTCCCAACCCCGAGTGACAATGAATTGTCAAATGACGTATACATTCTTCAAATTTGAACACACAATTATGATTATCCATTTAGGTCCGAGACCATTTTGGACTCAAGGTAGTCTTTCTATTGGGTCCAACACGCCTTGGTTGTTGGGTCATCTTAGGTCAATGTGCTAAATTAGGGTTTTGGTTCGCTCTACTCTATTGACTAAGAGTGGTCTTTATTTGAAGTGGATCGATGACCCAAGTGGATAACTTGGGCTGGGAAGTTAGCGACCGTTCGCCAGGGTACCTGAATAAATAATTTGACTAACGAACGATTGCGACCCGCAAAATAGTCCTTTAAGTAAGAAACAAAAAATACTGAGCGGTGGAAGATTTGTCATGATGCAATGCAAACATATAATTAAACAGAAAATGAATAAATAACAAGTTCAATATACAAATAATTAACAAAATATACAAGACATAATGAATAACAAAATACAAAAAACTCCTCAATCTGAAAAAATGAACTCATAATGGTTAGAACATCTATATCCCCAGCGGAGTCGTCATTCTATTTAGATCTCTACTTTATTCAAATAAGGAAAAACGTTGTGGTGACTCAAAAATAATAATTAATTAATTCAATTTAAAAAAAAATTAAGAAAAATGTTTGAAAGGAGTCGCCACGTAATTTTAGAAAAAACTAAGATACCAAATAAATGATCTACGCAACCATTAGATTCTAGGTAAGGTTTCAAGTTATTTGTATTGAAGGTGTTAGGCATCCTTTGAAATCCACAATTGTGGATCCCGGCTAAATTTATATTTTTAAATTGAGGAGGAGATAAAATAATATACAAGTAAAATAAACATGTAATATACACAAATAATAAAATAAAATAATAATATAAGAAGCAACCTAAATTTGCCTAACGTCAACAATATACACAATAATGAATAAAAAAATATAATTCGAACTTCATTCAAATATCTTCAATGAGAAGCAATTATGGGTACCGGTAAAGATACTAGTAAAAGTGTTGGTAATAAATAAATATTAATAAAAATAAATACATAAAATAATAACTTAAAATTATAAATCTGTCTTATTAACATAGGAAGCCTTGGAAATCGATGGTAATTTCTTCATCGGTCAATTTACTTTATCCTCTAATTAATATGATGAAATACCCTGGCAATTAAAATGACAAAACTATTTGAAGAAATTGTGAAGGCAACAACAACCGATAATTAATGGGACAATCAACAAAATAGAGACAACATATAAAATATATAAGAAGCAAAACAACAATAGCATAATTTTAAAAAAAATGGAAAGAGACTAGATCAAAAAGATATAAACTAAAAACAAATCATAATAATAATAGCTAAAACAAATAGAAACATAACTACATTGAGCAATTACATTACTAGGTAGAAACATTAACAAAATAAAGGCAAAATCTGGCCAAATGATATCTAAATCGGCAAAATTGATCTATCAAACATAATATCTAATAATTAAATGATAAGTTTAATAATTAATTGTATGCGAAAGTCAACCAAAATAACGACATGAAAGAAATAAAAATAGCTAAGTTAAACACCAATTATAAGAATGACTAAATGAAGCCTAATTTTGGTAAAAGAAATATGAGAATATATTAATGATGTGAAAAAATAAAATAACCCAACACATGAAAATAATATTAGCAATTAGTGAAAAGAGGAACAAAACAACAATAAAATAGAGGTTACCAGAGGGTAGTATTTTTCTGACGAAATCTGATTATTTGTGGTGGTGTGGTCTGACCGAAACTCAGAGCTCGTTAGTGACCTGCTTTGCCGGAGTTGCTGGAGCTTTGAGCTCATTTGAAGCTCGTAGCTCGAAGTTCTCCATTAATGGAGGAACTCGATGGAAAAGGTAGTGAATAGTGGGTTTCGGAGGTTGTTTCGGGCATGGAGGAGAAGGGAATGAGGGGTTTTTGGGTTGTTTCAAGTGGGGTTGGAGTTTGCTGCTCCTGTGATGGTTTTGGCTTGTGATTTAGGAGCTTGTTCTTTGTGGTTTTTTGGTCGAAAGAATGGGAAAAGGAAGAGGAGTAATTTGGAATGGCGGTTTGGTGTTGTTCTGATGGAGAATATAGAGCAAGAAAGCGTTTGGTGGTTGTTTGGGGAAGCTCACCAACAGTGATGTAGGAAGAAGAATAAAAGTACTAGTTGGGTGGTGGTGAAACCTTTGGCGGCTGGGAGATCAAAAAATGGAGAAGGAACGTTTTAGGGTTTTTTCTTTCCTTTAGGAATTTTCTCTCAATGTAAAAAAAATATCATCCACCCCCAATAATGAAAATTATTTCACCACCCCTAACTTAATGACCAAGAAATAGCTTAAATAGAAAATCGAAAACTACCTATAGTACAATACCATCATCTTAAAACCGTGGGCCAATACCACTAGTTAATAAAATATCTGTGTATGAAATCTTATCCATATTTGAATGAATTTCTAGATTGTGCAAAATATCAAATGAATATTAACAAATATAACGAATAAAATAAATATTAAAAAAACAATGAACGTAACCAATGACATGTAAAAAATGCAATTTAACATAAATGATGATTTAATCAAAATGAACAAATATTTGAACGTATTCAACCGGCTGTGACAAAAATAATGTAATTAAAATTAACAGATAAAAAGTTTTGAAATTTTGACAAATAAGGATAAATATCGATAAAATTATTTAAAATTATAAATAATATATTTTAAACTATTGAATAAACTAAACTTTAGATTATGAATTTTAAAAATGAGTCACGACCCGAGAGCACCCCCGAGTCGTAACACGGCCTACTCGACCCTAAAGGGGTCTAATACGAGCCTCTTAGCTCATTCCTTGCATAGACAATAGAAATAGTACGGAATTAAAACTTTTTATTCAAAACCAAACTATCAAAAACTCATTTATAAAGCAGCGGAATACTAAGTCTCACATGGCCATCTTAGACAAACTTTAACAAGATAGGGTCACAGCCATTTACAATCGAAGTATAGACAAAAGTCTTAAAACATAAAAAAAACTAGAAACATAAAGTCCTTATCCTCGATATATGAGGACATACCAAAAGAGGTCTTGAGAGAACTCTAATCCCAAGCTTCACTAGAAAATGCAATCACTTGCCGGAACCTACACTTGTAGTAAAAATAAAAGAAATATGTGTTAGCACACAAAAATGTACCAAGTATGATGACCATGCAAAAACATGCTTAAAAGGGCACATTTTGTTGAAAGTCATGCTTTATGCCATTTTTGTAAAACTTCATGAAACATTGATACAAGAGGAATAATATAAGTCACAACCAACATACAAAATCACATAATTCACATTTGAGCAAAATCGCATATAACTCTTTACCTTCACCTTGAGCCTCCACCTCAAGTAACCCTCAAGCTATACCTTGTGCAATTTATGGATAGCATCCCATACCACCACCCACACTAAGGCACCACCTTAAGATCACCAAAAGTGAACTTACCATTCATCCTTTTCACCTTTACACAATAAAGCATTTAAGAGACATAAACATTACATGAATCACATCATCACATTAAGACCAACATCTAAGACAACTCTAAGTCATACCTGTGCAATGTGCAAGTAGCATCCAATACTACTACTCACACTAAGTACCCCTTTGAAGTCACCCTAGATAAGGCACATTCATATACAATAAGACATGACAAGGAAGTAACTCATAATACAATCCAAGTATAGCATGCATCTTTACATCTAAGCATTTGAGCCAACATTCTTCATTAGGTTCATTTAGGACACATTCATGCATTTAGAGGGCTTTCATACATTTAGTCATTAAGTCTTAGAGAACTCACTATAGCCCCTTCAAAGCCTACTCGTTCAATGTATAGATAGCATCCCATACTACTACCTACACTTTGTAGTACCTATCAAGTAACTAGAGTGCACATCTCACATGATGGGAATAATCATTTAACCGACATAGACCATGCAAGCTAGACATGGAATCCGGTGTTCTGCCCCCACACCGAAAATAGGTGATCTCCTTGCCGAAGGAAGACCGGTTCATCTAGCTTAGGTGGATCCATTAGCTAGGACCTATGTGGGCACATAGTTATGGTATATGAAAGATGTTTATTGAGATCCGACCTAACATTGGGAGAACCTCCATCTAACTATATCCTCTCAGTGCATAGCCTACATTCCCATAGCGTTGTTTCATTAACATTAGTGTACTAGAGAGGGCCACCATCATTAGGCCTACCGACCCAAAGTACTTTTCCCAACAAAGGGCCACCACCAATAGGCCTACCGTTTCAAGGTTCTTTAAGGATAACTCATTGACTTTCCTAGAGAGAGCCACCACCATTAGGTCTACCATCTTTAAGTCCATCATTTCACACAAGAAAGAGGCCACCAACATTAGGTCTACCGATCCAAGGTGTTACATTCACATTAGTACCTAGACTCCTCATGAAAGGCCACTAACATTATGTCTACCAATCCAAGGTTTAGCCTAGAATACTTCATTAGACATTTATAGAAGGCTACCAACATTAGGTCTACTAATTCTAAACATTCATTCATTCATTTATGAAAGGATACCAACATTAGGTCTACCAATCCAAGACATTAAGACATGATACATTCATTATATAAGAAAAGGATGCCTAAGCCTACCAATTCAAGATACTTCATTCATGATCACATTCACCAATACAAGAAAATGATGCGCAAGCCTACCAATTCAAGATATTCAACATTACCTTATCGAACCCTTCACATGCCATTATCAACATTCATGAGTGTTAATAGAGAGATAACATTCAATCCTAACACAATTATCTTCTAAGCATGATCATCATTCTATCATTGAAATCACATGGAACTCCTTCACATTATACATTCGCATATGCAATATCATGATAATACTTCAATTCCTCAAACTATGCCTTCAAGGCCATGATCACAATGTACATAGTAAGTAAACACCTCCACCTTTCAAGTGGATCAACAATTCAAGCACAATTCTACTTTAACATGAAATTAGGTCAAACTTGCCCTTTCAAGGCTATGATCACAATTCCTCAATTCACCAACAATTCACCATAATTAGGAATAGATGATGATACAATTCAATAATCTAAATCAATCTAAGCATAAATCCACCATCATTCATTCATAATCAACAAACTCACTTCATAAGTCACCATTTAGGAATTGAGAGAAATCATGGGTTCATAGAGTAAATTCATCTTAAATCATCAATTAAACATCAATATAATCATAATTTATCATTTGAAAATGTTTGATGCAAGAACCCTTGAGATTGAGTAAAACTTAGGGTTTTTGTGAAACTTGAAAACCTTGAAAACTTCTTCGAAATTGACTCTAGGGTGAAAACTAACCCTATATTAAGGATCACCACACCTTATTAGATGAATCCCCACGAAAATTGAAGAAGAGACACCTTGAAATGCCCAACCCTAGCTTGATCTTGACCTTGATCTCCAATGGAGTTTCTAGAGAGAACTTTTTAGGAGGGAAGGGTTTTGATTTGAGAGATGAAATATAAATGAGTGTTTTAATGTTTTAATACTCTCAAAATACCTTAAATCACTTAGAATAACCATCCACATACTAATTGGGAATTATGGTGACTTTACCAACTCACCCTTAAGTTGGTCGTGTCTATTGGCAGCAAACCAGGCCCCATTGACGGACCTCCATCCACAGATCGTGGATGGGTTGACGGACCGTACTAGTCTTCCATCATTGGTGGTTGTGTCAAGGTTTTGGGGGGGTTGACCTACGGAGGCATTCATGGAGCGTGGATGGACCTACGGGTCGTGAACCCTATCCGTAGATCATGAAACTTTGGCCCACTTTGGTGATTCTTTCGGGTCTTGGGGGTTAGACTAAGGGTCCACCTCAAGGACCCCTAGGGTGGTCCTTATGGAGTCATACCTTGATGTTGGACCCCTAAACCCCTCAACCAAAGCTCGAGACAACATGAAAATTCAACCCAAACTTAAACGCACACACATTAGGCTCTAGTTTCACTAGTTCATTTTTAGGGTCGTTACAAAATGTTAGGCCAAAATAGGGTGTCAACACAGCCGGTAGTGCTTCAACACCCAACCTCTCTTTAATAGACACTTCTGGTTCTTCCTCAACAATAAGATTCACTTCCGACACCGACTTAAGATCACTTTCATGCTTCATAGATCTGCAGATATTAAAATTTACCTCTTTATTGTTCAATCGAAACTTCATCTGCTCTCTTTCCATGCCAACCAAAGCACGCCCAGTAGCAAGGATTGGTCTCCCTAAGATGATGGAGACCTCAAAGTCAACTTCACAATCTAGTATTAAAAATTCTGTCGGAAAGACGAACGTCTCAAATTTCATAAGGACATCTTGAAGCACCCCAATCAGTTTCTTCACAATTTGATCAGACATAAGTAACCGCATTGCAGTTGCTTTGGGGGCTCCTAAGCTCAACTTTTGGTGTATAGACAGTGGCATCAGATTAATGCTAGCACCAAAGTCACATAGAACCTTTGTAAAATACAACATATCAATAGTACATGGAATAGTAAATACTCTAGGATCCTCTTTCTTTTGTACTAATGATCTAGTAGCAATAGGACTACAATGCTGCAACTTGTCATCATCTTCGAAATTGACAGCCATCTTCTTAGTCACCAAGTCCTTCATGAATTTTGTATAAGTCGGCATTTATTTAAGTGCCTCAATCGAAGGAACATTTATGGACAACTACTTCAGTTACCTATAAACCTGCAATACTTTCATTCTTCCGCTTTCTTTACCAACCTTTGTGGGAAGGGAAGTGGAGGTCTCGGTATAGGGATGATGTTTTGCGTCACCTTAGCCTCCTTCTCATTCTGATCTTTCGGCTCCTCAACTAACTCAACTTAATCCTCATCTTGCTCTTACGCACTTTCCACTCTAGTTGACATAGGAGAGTGTATAGTCTATTTTCCACCCCTAGTAGTAACTGCCATAAAATGCCCATCATTCTTTGGATTTTGGATAGTATTGCTAGGAAGTGTCTCTTGCTGACACGGATTTGCACATGCGGATAACTGGTTCAGCTGTTGCTCAATTTATTTAATCGACATTGCATGTGACTTAACTTTATTACCAATGCCCGATAAATCATTATGCATTTCTTTCACATTGTCATCTGTTGAATCAAACCTTTTTATCATCTTGTTTATCATATCTTCAATGTGATTCATTCTCGATCCAGTATCTTTGTTCTCAAGTGGAACATAGAGTCCACTTTTATCATTCATGTTGCCATACCCATTTCGATTATAGTTGTTGTCACTATTAAAGTTCTCATCACGGACATAGTGCCCTTCGCGATTATAGTTACCATAGTTTCGACCTTGATTTCCTTGACCTTGGCACCAATTATCCTAATTGGATTCTTAGGCATTTGTTCAGAAACCCACGTCTGATCATTCACAAGATTCCCGTTCTCATAAATGTACTCATCAACAGGTGGTGCTCTATTCTGGTAGTTTACTTCATTCACGTTCTCTGCAGTTTCGCTCACATGTTTCAACACCAGGACAACCTTTGTTCTCAATTGAGCCATCTCCTCACGAATATCATCATTGGATTGATTTGGTGTGGCTTGTATTACCAACATAGTCCTTCCAATATTCGACCTTCAAGTGCTCCATGACTTGTTATTCTTAGAGATCTTTTCAAGTTTTTTGGCAATCTCTTGACATGTGATAGCTCTGTAAGATCCTCCAACAATAGAATCTACCACAGCATTTCCATTATCATCTTGTCCTCTGTAGAAATACTCCTTCAGTGACTCGTCATCTATGCGGTGGTTAGGCACACTCCTCATAAACCCGGCGAATCTATCCCAAGAGCTACTCACCGACTCTCCATAGAATGCTACTCTGATGACCCAGGGGTACCCCCTAGATGTAACACAGCGTACTCAACTCCGAAGGGTCTCATACAAGCCCTTAGCATATCATGACATAAGATAAATACAAATAATGCGGAATTTAAAACTTTTACAATCGAAGTCTTTCATAAAATCATATGGAAGTCTAGACATTATCTCATTAAGCCATCTAAAACAGTCGAGTATCAAATAGGATCACAGCCTTTTACAACATACTCTCAAAATAGAACATAGGAAGGAAACTAGAAATCAACAACTTCCATCCTCGAACCATGAGGACTCACCAAAATCGTGGAGAATAGTTTATCCAAGCTTTGATCAAGAAGGAAGCACACCTCAACAACCGGGCCCTACACTTATAGAAAAATGTAGAAAATATGGGTTAGTACAAAAAAGCACTAAGTATGATAGCCATGCATAAAAATCCTTGAAACATGCTAAAAGGGACATTTTAGTTGAAACCATACTATATGCCAATTTTGAACATCATCTTTGAAATAGTTGGAGAAGGTAACTCATCAGACAACTCATATATAGTTCATCATAGCATAAAGGGTAACAACATAATCATAAGCATAGTCTCCTATCATAGACATAATACAAACATCAATCATCATAAGACATAGTTCACATATATAGTTAAATACCAAGATCATCTCATCATAGTAGAACCATCACATAAGTAACCCTAAGTTATACTTGTGCAATGCATAGATAAGATCCAATAATTCTTTGTACACTAAGTACCGCTTTTAGGCCACTATGCTCATGCTTGTCATACTTTGATCTCATCCATAGTTAATACTCATAGACAAGAAAACATTTATGTTCAATGACTCATATCAAGGAAAGCCACTCTTAGCAACAATCCATATAAAGCATGCATTAACTCATAAATCATCATCGCATAAGAGAAACATACCATGACCTCTCTCAAAGCTTACTTGTGCAATGCATGAATGAAGTCTCATACCCCCACTCACACTAAGTAGAACCTCTTGAGGAACCATAGTACATAACTCATGTTCTTGTTCAAAGCTCATGTTCATGGAGGGAAATAGCCTTAACCGACATAGACCATGTGAGCTACATGAGATCCGGTGTAATTCCCCATACCGAAAAGAGGTGTCCTACTTGCCTAAGGTAGAACTGAAGTTTATTAGCTTAGGTAGATCCACTATCTAAATACCTATGTTGGCACATAGTTATGGGATAGGGAGATTGTTACTAGAAACCCAGACTTCTGGAGTAGAAGGTTTCCATCTCATGAGATAATTGTTTTGGGAGCCCGGACTGCTGGCGTAAAAGGAACCCATTGGGAAGCCGGACTGCTAGCGTAAAAGCGTCCATCTCATAATCATATCCACTCGGTGCTAGGCATAATTCCCATTAAATTCATGTTAAGTCTTGACCTAAGTTCATATTTATGGAATAATGTCTTTAACACTCAATCCAATACAATATCATGATATAGCTCATTGATTCAAGAGGTGAGAATAACCTTTCAACCTTACAATAATTATTATGTGAGTAAACCTTTCACATCATGGTGCGTTCATGAGAAATAGCCTTTCAATCAACACAACAAGATTATCATGGTCATGGACATTTCATTAATAGACATGTGTAAGGGTGTATATGAGCATAGATTTTCAACAACACCATAGTTACAATATAATCATGTTCATGCGTGGAATGTGTGTGTGATTGTCCTTTCAATGACACAACAACAACATTATCATCATAGACACTTCACTCTCAAAGCGTTCATAAAGCATGTACATAATATCACAATTATGCATAATTCTCATATCTTGCATTC
The DNA here is from genome assembly GCA_029582605.1 of Solanum gracilifrons. Classification (NCBI taxonomy): domain Eukaryota; kingdom Viridiplantae; phylum Streptophyta; class Magnoliopsida; order Solanales; family Solanaceae; genus Solanum; species Solanum gracilifrons. The sequence goes on from JAJOOH010004179.1 coordinate 62,162, forward strand.
AAGGATCATAGACCACATCAAATCAACAAATATAGCATTCATTATATTATACATGGATATAATCATCATTTAAGTAGTTCAATTACTACATGCACAATCTCATGTACTCATAATATAGGTCATGTGGGTAAAGTACTTCCACAATAATGCCATATACAATGCAACATACATAATAGCTTCCCTCTTAAAGCTTTAACGGTCATAACTCATTCATATTAGCTTTTACCCTTAAAGCCACAGCAATCATTTTCATACTACAATCCTTACTCTCAATCAATACCTCACATGGTCATCATATATATCTAGTTCTCAAACTAATCTAACCACATGCTTCATTCTTAACCAATTAAATCATATAGTATCATGTAAACTCAATCTCAATACTACTCAACCATGATCTATCATATAAGCTCTAATCTAATAAATTCATGTCTACAAGCTTTACTTTTAAGCAATTCATATCTAGGTGCTCTAATATAAGGCAATTCATAAATGAGTTCATCAATCTTAGAAGGTCACATCTAAGCCCTCAATTTCCTCTTTCATGGCAAACACTAGGCCATAACAATTTCACCTTAGAATATTAGGTTAATCAAGAACACATGTATAATCATACTAAAATCATGCAATTTCATCTTAATCAACCCACATCCACTCAATTGGATCAACTACTACATACATAATTCTATCATATTCTACTAGTATCAACCAACACCCACACTTGAGATCCAATTTGGGAAAATAGGGGAATTCATGGATTTTTGGGTAATTCATTATGAAGACAGTAGTAATTCATCAATTTGATCATAATATAAAGCGATTAAATCATTGAAATCATTTTTGAAAAAGAATCCATGACTTAGAGTAAAACTCTACCTCAACAGAAAACTGAAGAGTAACAGCAGCAAGTGATTGAGTTCAGTAGTTCCTCATATAAAATTATTGACTCTAGAGATATCTAGTTTTGGAGGGGATCTATGGGTGAAGTCTTCCCATAGATGAAGAGCTACCATACCTAGATTAAGAATCTCCACGAAATTGAGTAGAAAAGGCTACTCCTTTAACCCTAGACTTCACTTTCTTCTTCTTCTTCTTCCTCGAAACTCTAGATAGAGAATATTTGGAGAGGAGTTGGGTTTGTTTTGAGGTCTTGGAAGAATGATTTAATTCATTTAGCTTAGGGGTCTATTAGGTATATATAGGTGGCCTAATAAGTAATAAAATGACCCTACTTAATAACTAATTAATCCTAGACCCTACCCTTAACCCCCAACTTAATAACTTAAGGACCAAAACTGCTCTCACCCACGAGACCCCGACCCACGGACCGTAGGTGGGTCTACGGACCGTACTGGTCCTTTATGGGTGGAGGGTTGGGGCTCAACAAAGCAGGGGACAAAGGGCCTTGACCGACGACCCCCACCTATGGGGTGTGGGTCCACCTACAAGGCATTAGTCTGATCCGTAGGTGGCCCATTTTTTGGCAGCTTTTAGGGACTGTTTTGGGTCCCCCTTAAGGACCCTTGGTTGGTCCTTAGGGGGTCGTAACTTGATGCCCTAGCCCTAAAACCTTCATTCTAAGTATGAGAAGTCATTTTATGATTCTAACCCACACCTCAATCTCTAAAACTCTCACATGAGGCTCTAGTTTCACCTACTAGTTTTCGGGGTTTTACATTATCTCCCCCTTGAGAACATTCGTCCTCGAATGATGATCTAGACACCTTACAAAATTAAATATTCAAGACTAGCAGCCCATCATACATGAAACATTAAATAATGCGCCTTTCAAAGGAGGAAACATCAACTCCATTTCCACATACTCAATACAACACAAGGAAGTAGGAACTACATCTACAACCCATTATGCACAAAACTCATCATTTCACATAATCATAGGAGGAACTACCTTCTCCAACTAAAAGCATGCTCAACACAACATTATGGAGCCAATATGCAATTATTCTCAAAAGCATACTAAAGCATGTTCATCAAAACATCTCATGAAGTCAAATAGGCAACTCATACTAAATGCACAACAACATGAAGGACATAAATCATGAAAACTCATTTTCTTACAAATCATGAACTTCTCAAGAACATACATAACATAAGGAGATCATCGAATTTTTTTAAAACATAGATGACTCCCAAAACATAAAGCAAGCCCAAAAAGGAACTCTTGGTCTCAAGCTAGAATAGGAATAAAAGATAGGGATGAGGATATCGGGACTCTCAACAAATCTTGCTTTCTAAGCGCACCATCTCCCCCTTGGGAGGAAAGACCCTACTGAAATCCTCAAGTATCACTCATTTCAACTAATCCCAAAGTCATAACCAAAAGCTTATAACAACCTTATCGGATTTCGCAATCACTAGAGATCTAACAATTGCAAGCAATCCCTTCCAAGGATAACATTATAGTCTAGTAAGTAGCATCGTAATCTAGTAAAACATTTACGTTTATAAGAAACTATCAACATACCGGTGCTTACATCTGGAGAGCCTTCTTAGTTACTTCTAGATCGGAATGCATAGAACTTACCTTGCCTTGGAGTACTAGTACCTGAACCACTTGGAGGAGCTTGTTTCCTCTATCTTTCTCTAGCCATGAGTATCGGGCAATCTCTCGTTTTGTGGTCACTCTTACCACAACCATAGCAACCTTTCATGACGGCTAGACACTTACCATCATGTTTTTTTCACACCTAGCACAAGTAGGCTTAATCACATGAGATCCACTACCACTCACTCCTTGAGATTAAGGGGTAGACACCCTCTCTTGGTTAAACCTTGGGGGACCTTAGAAGACCTTTGTCCATAAAACCTTTCTTGAGAGGAATTATCATCATCAAGCCTATTCCTCTTTGTTCCTCTAGACCTCTCTTCAAGTTTCTCCTTTTCAAACCGTTGAACATGAATCACAAGACAAACAATATTCATATCATTCACAAGCATAACCATACTACATTCCTTTGCTATCAAGTCGGACACACCCGACACGAACTTACTCATCTTCATCCTAGGGTCGGCCACAATGGATGGAGCATATCTTGACAACCTAGTGAACGTCTGAGCATACTCTTCAACACTCATCCTACCTTGGCGAAGGTTAATAAACTCAAGTATCTTAGCATCTCTCATCTCTAAAGGACAAAACCTATCAAGAAACCCATTCTTAAAACTTTCCCATTCCATGGGACCCGCTTCTACCGGCCTTGCTTCCTTTCATTGGTTAAACCAAAGTTGAGCAACACCCTTAAATTGATAAGTGACCAATTCCACCTTTTCTACCGGAGTCACTCCCAAAAAATTCAACACCTTAGAGTATCATCTATCAACTCTTGAGGATCTTCCTCCATCTTTGACCCATAGAATTCCGGAGTTTCTATCCCGACTTGAGTCAACAATTGAAAACCATACCTAATCTTCTCATTAGTCATTAAGTCAACCGAAACTTGAGGAGCTTGGGGAGGAGCTCCTTGATCAACATAGTCTCCTTCAAATCCACCGGTGAAAGCTCCTTGAGTAGTCATGTCCTGTAGACTACCAGGTAAGGATTAAAAGAAATACCCTATAAAGTTAAATTATATCGCACGACTTAAGAGTACTGAAGAAGTGGAATTTCCTAAGCATATTGTAGCCTCTCATTCATAAATGTGGCGCGCTTCACACTTTGAACAAAACTCTACTAGACGTGGCTTATGAGACATCATTCTAGAATCATTATAAACTTTGTGCTCTGATTACCAAGTTTGTCACAACCCAGGGGTAACCCCTAGATGTAACACGGCGTACTCAACCCTGAAGGGTCTCATATAAGCCCTTAGCATATCATGACATAAGATAAATAAAAATGATGCAGAATTTAAAACTTTTACAATCGAAGTCTTTCATAAAATCAAATGGAAGTCTAGACATTATCTCAATAAGCCATCTAATACAATTGAGTATCAAATAGGGTCACAACCCTTTACAACATACTCTCAAAATAGAACATAGAAAGGAAACTAGAAATGAACAACTTTCGTCCCCGAACCATAAGGACTCACCAAAAGCGTGGAGAGTAGTCTATCCAAGCTTTGATCAAGAAGGAAGCACACCTCAACAACCGGACCCTACACTTATAGAAAAATGTAGAAAATATGGGTTAGTACAAAAATGCACTAAGTATGATAGCCATTCATAAAAATCCTTGAAAACATGCTAAAAGGGACATTTTAGTTAAAACCATGTTATATGCCAATTTTGAACATCATCTTTGAAATAGTTGGAGAAAGTAACTCATCAGACAACTCATATATAGTTCATCATAGCATAAAGGGTAACAACATAATCATAAGCATAGTCTCAAATCATAGACATAATACAAACATCAATCATCATAAGACATAGTTCACATACATAGTTTAATACCAAGATCATCTCATCAAAGTAGAACCATCACATAAGTAACTCTAAGTTATACTTGTGCAATGCATAGATAAAATCTAATAATCCTATCTACACTAAATACCGCTATTAGGCCACCATGCTCATGCTTGTCATACTTTGATCTCATCCATAGTTAATACTCATAGATAAGAAAACATTCATCTTCAATGACTCATATCAAGGAAAGCCACTCTTAGCAACATTCCATATAAAGCATGCATTAACTCATAAATCGTCATAGCATAAGAGAAATACACCATGACCTTTCTCAAAGCCTACTTGTGCAATGCATGAATGAAGTCTCATACCCCCACTCACACTAAGTAGAACCTCTTGAGGAACCATAGTACATAACTCATGTTCTTGTTCAAAGCTCATGTTCATGGAGGGAAATAGCCTTAACCGACATAGACCATGTGAGCTACATGAGATCCGGTGTAATTCCCCACACCGAAAAGAGGTATCCTACTTGCCTAAGGTAGAACTGAAGTTTATTAGCTTAGGATGATACACTAGCTAAAGACCTATGTTGGCACATAGTTATGGGATAGGGATATTGTTACTAGAAACCCGTACTTCTAGCGTAGAAGGTTTCCATCTCATGAGATAACTGTATTGGGAACCCGGAATGCTGGCGTAAAAGGAACCCATTAGGAAGCTAGACTGCTAGCGTAAAAGCTTCCATCTCATATTCATATCCACTCGGTGCTAGGCATAATTCCCATTAAATTCATGTTAAGTCTTGACTTAATTTTATATTTATGGAATAATGTCTTAACACTCAATCTAATACAATATCATGATATAGCTCATTGATTCAAGAGGTGATAATAGCCTTTCAACCTTAGAATCATTATTATGTGAGTACATCTTTCACATCATGGTGTGTTCATGAGAAATAATCTTTCGATCAACACAACAAGATTATCATGGTCATGAACATTTCATTCATAGACATGTGTAAGGGTGTCTATGAGCATAGCCTTTCAACAACACCATAGTAACATTATAATCATGTTCATGCATGGAGTGTGTGCGTGTGATTGTCCTTTCAATGACACAACAACAACATTATCATCATAGACACTTCACTCTCAAAGTGTTCATAAAGCATGTACATAATATTACAATCATGCATAATTCTCATATCTTGCATTCAAGGATCATAGACCACTTCAAATCAACATATCTAGCATTCATTATATTAGACATGGATATAATCATCATTAGAGTAGTTCAATTACTACATGCACAATCTCATGAACTCATAATATAGGTCATGTGGGTAAATTCCTTCCACAATAATGTCATATACAATTCAACATACATAATAGCTTCCCTTTTAAAGCCTTAACGTTCATAACTCATTCATATTAGCGTTAACCCTTAAAGCCCTAGCAATCATTTTCATACTACAAGCCTTACTCTCAAACAATACCTCACATAGTCATCATTTATACCTAGTTCTCAAGGTAATCTAACCACATGCTTCATTCTTAACCAATTATAATCATATAGTATCATGTAAACTCAATCTCAATACTACTCAACCATGATCCATATTATAAGCCCTAATCTAATTAATTCATGTCTACACTCTTTACTTTTAAGAAATTCATATCTAGGTGCTCTAATCTAAGGTAATTCATAAAGGAGTTCATCAATCTTAGAAGGTCACTTCTAAGCCCTCAATTTTCTCTTTCATGGCATAACACTGGGCCATATCAATTTCACTCTAGAACCCTCAATTTTCTCTTTCATGGCATAACACTGGGCCATATCAATTTCACTCTAGAATCTTAGGTTAATCAATAATACATGTATAATCATACTAAAATCATGATATTTCATCATAATCAACCCACATCCACTCAATTGGATAAACTACTACATACATAATTCTATCACATTCTACTAGTATCGACCAACACCCACACTTGAGATCCAATTTGGGAAAATAGGGGAATTCATGGATTCTTGGATAATTCATCATGAAAACAGTAGTAATTCATCAATTTGATCATAATATAAAATGATTAAATCATTGAACTCGTTTTTGAAAAGGATTCCATGACTTAGAGTAAAACTCTAACTTTTGGGTACTTGAAAGCTTTGAAATCTAGTTTTGGAGAGGCTCTATGGGTGAAGTATTCCCATAGATGAAGAGATACCATATATAGATGAAGAACCTATACGAAATTGAGAAGAAAAGGCTGCTCCTTTAACCCTAGACTTCACTTTATTCTTCTTCTTCCTTGAAACTCTAGAGAGAATATTTGGAGAGGAGTTGGGTTTGTTTTGAGGTCTTGGAAGAATGATTTAGTTCATTTAGTTTAGGGGTCTATTTGGTATATATATGTGGCCTAATAACTAATAAAATTACCCTATATAATAACTAATTAATCCTAGACCCTACCCTTAACCCCCAACTTAATAACTTAAGGACCAAAACTTCCTTCACCCACGAGACCGCGACCCACGGACCGTGGTTGAGTCTACGAACAGTACTGGTCCTTCGTGGGTGGAGGGATGGGGCTCAATAAATCAGGGTACAAGGGGCCTTGACCCACGACCCCCACCTACGGGGTGTGAGTCCACCTACGGGGCGTGAGTCTTATCCGTAGGTGGCCCATTTTTGGGCAGCTTTTAGGGACTATTTTGGGTCCCCCTCAAGGACCCGTGGTTCATCCTTGGGGGGTCGTACCTTGAAGCCCTAGCCCTATAACATTCATTCTAAGTACGGGAAGTCATTTTACAATTCTAACCCACACCTCAAACTCAAAAACTCTCACTTAAGGAACTAGTTTCACCTACTAGTTTCCGGGGTGTTACAACTACAAAGTTATTGAGTTAATCCTTGAGATTCAACTTCTTGGACAACAGGAAATACTTCTCCATGAATACCTTGTGTAACCCATCCCATGTCGTGATTGAGTTATATGGAAACTCATGCAACCATACAGTAGCATCACATGTCAACAAAACTGGAAACACTCTTAAGTCGATCGCATCCATGTCTAATCTGGTCGTCCCACACTACTCCTATAGACACTCTTCACTTTGTTCATCTGAGCATATGGATCCTCCATAGGTAACCCAACAAACAACCCTCTAGATGTAAGCATTACATCAGGTTGCTGGTCACCACAAAAGTATGTCAAGGAGGTAGAGGAACAACTATAGCACCAGTCGATCCCACAACATTATAATCAACCCTGTAGTTTTCATACACATCCAGTGTTGGCTGATTCTGCACTCCTTCATCATTCTCAACTCGAGGGTTCCCTTGAACATATCTAGGCACTTCCACAGCTCTAGAAGGTTGCACTCCAGACACATCCCCTTGACTTGCTCCGATTGAATCATTTTGTACCTCAATATTTAGACCTCTTCCATCCATTCTTCTCAGAGTTCATCTTAATTTAGGATTGTAAGGATCCATGGAGTTGCCTTGACTCTATGTACTTAGCATACACTGGAAATAAGACCTGTAGAAAAAAAACGTGAATCAGGAAATATGTGACTAAAGTTCGATAACAAAATAAGTCTAATCTAAAAGTCTTATTGCCCAGCAACGGCGCCAAAATTTGATACACTCTATAACACCTCGAAATCAAGGAGTCTAGAAAGAGAGTCAAGTGGGAGGTCATCATCCCTCCACTGAGCCAAGGCACCCTTCACGGAGCACCTCGCGGGCCATGAAGGGCACAACGGCTTGTGGTGGTGCCCATAAAGGAGTGGACAGTGTCCTCCCTAAGGCAGTCTCCTCTCACGACGACGCAAATAGCTCGTGAAAAGACAGATGAGTTGTGATGGTGGCCATGAAGGGGAGGCAGAATCCCCCAAGCCACTGGTCAAGGACCATGGGTGCCACTACAGTCGTGATGTCCTTGACGGCTCATGTGGGCCTCCATCTGGAGGTTTGCGTCAGATGTAAGACAGGGTCAGTTGGGTGGTTTCATAATTATTTTATTATGATACTATGTCATTTTACGCATACCTAGGACCCCTATATAAGTGATTTTAACCTCAAAACTTACCTATTCAAGTCATTCTCTTAAATTTACCAAAGAAGATCAAGTTCTTCCTGTCCAAAATATTTCTCTCTCTAGAAACTTAAAGAAGAAGGATTCAACCTAGGATTTCAAGGGAAGTCTCCAATTCCACCATTGAAGGCAAGTGTTTGGTATTGAGGTATGATAGTTTTCATCCATAGATTCCTTCCATTAATGGAATTTCCAAATTCTCCTATTTTCAAAGATAAAAATCCCCAATTGAGTTACGGTTTTTTTTCTATGTTGTGGGTGCTCTTGATAATTAATTTAATTGATTGGCCTATGATCTTTTATGCATGAATTGAGGTAATCTCATGATTTATGATGATTCCCCATTAAACCATGTAATTCCCATGTTTTCCAGATTATGATGATATGATCTGGGCTTTGGATTATGAATGAAGAGTTTATGAAATTAAGCATGTTCTTAAGAAATTTATGTAAATGATTTAAGGATGCTTTGAGAGTGAAGTATCAATACAGATGTTGTTGTTGTTTTTTTGTTGAAAGTATTTCTCATAAACACATGAAAGTATGATTGTGAAAGGTTTTCTCACATAGTAAGGATTCTAAGGTTAAAAGGTCTTCTCACCAAAATGAATCAACAAATAAGGAGTTATATGAATGAAACCTAGCTTGGATTGGTTATTGAATGATACCTTTCCATGGATGACTTATGACCTAGCTTGGATTGGCAAGATGACGTGCCTTCCATGGATAATAAGAACAAGTAAGGAAAATGACTATTCCGTGGAATTTATGCTTAGCACCAGGAGGATATTGAGATGAAAACTCTCCTGTTAGTAGAGGATGGGTTTCTACAAGCAATGTCCTTATCGCTTACCTATGTTCCCCCACAAGATGATTGTCTAGATAGACATTAGCTAGTGGATCCACAATAGCTAGAAGTTCATGGTCCTTACCTTGGCAAGTAGGACAACCATTTTCGGTGTGGGAGACACCGAGGGATCATGTTATAGCTCACATGGTATCTATGTCGGTTAAGGCTACTTCCCACAATAATAATGAACTAAGGTTATTTTAAGAAGTATCTCATATGTGTTACAAGGTTTTAAAGATGTTAGCTTGCATTGACCATGTTTTATGAATTATGTCTTCTAACCCGTTTTATATCATGTTTTAGCTTGGTCAATGCATGTCATGGAAATGTCCTATTTTAGCATGAGCTAAATGTTTTTATGCATGGCTATCATACTTGGTACATATTTTATACTAACGCATACTCTTGCCTACATTTCCCTAAATATAGGGTCCGACAGTCAGGGTTTTTAGTTTCGTGGCTAGAGGTTGATTTGAGAGAGTTCGAGCTTTGGTGAGTCTTCATGCTTCGAGGATGGATTTTCATGGCTTCCTGTTTTCTTTCTTACTTTCAGTTTTGGACATAATGTATGGCTAGGCCAATTTCATTCTTATGTACTAGATTTCCGCTTAACTTTTATAAAACTTTTTGGGACTTGAAATGTTCTTCTTTATATCTTATTCATTTTATGTCTTATGTTGTGAATGTTAAGTGGCTTGTATGGGGACTCTCGGGGTCCTATACGCCATGTTACGCCTAGGGGGTACCTTGGGTCGTGACAAACTCTATAATCAGAGCACAAGGTTTACAAATGTCCTAGGATGTCTCATAAGCCACGTCAAGTAGGGGCCAATTCATGAGTGTGAACCGCGACACATTTATGAATGAGAGGCAACAAGATGTTTAGGAAACTCCACTTCTTCATTACTCTAAAGTTGTGCGATAGAGTTTAACTTTATAAAGTCTCTCTCCTTATTCTTATACAATGCTCTATAGGATATGGCTACTTAAAGAGCATATGCTAGAAGGAATGTGAGGGAGAATGTGTAACAAGAAGCTCATCCTCAAGATCCTCAAGCTTTGGTCGACCCTTGGCCGAGCAAGTGACTAATGCAGAGTTTAGGGTTACTTTTCAAGTGTTGTCCCAAGCCAATAGGGATATTGTGATTCCCGTGAACCCTAATGTGGGTACGACGACATCTAGAGTGAGGGACTTCAATTGGATGAATCCTCCGGAGTTTCATGGGTCTAAGGTTGAGGAAGATCCTCAAGAGTTCATTGATGAGATTTACAAGGTGTTGATGATCATGGGAGTGACGCTGGTGGAAAAGGAGGAGTTGGTCTCTTATCAACTTAAGGGTGTTGCTCAAATATGGTACAACCAATGGAAAGAAGGGAGACCAGAAGATGTGGGTCCTCTCGATCGGGAGACGTTTAAGGTTGCTTTCCTTGATAGGTTCTTTCCCGTTTGGGATAAGGGAGGCAAAGGTGCTTGAGTTCATCAATCTTCGTCAAGGAAGTATGAGTGTGAAGTAATATGCTTTGAAGTTCACACTGTCAAAATATTCTCCTACAATGGTTGTCAATCCTAGGACAAGGATGAGTAAATTTGTTTCCGATGTGTCCGAATGTTGGTTAAAGAATGTCATACCGCCATGCTTGTTAATGACATGGAAATTTCTCATCTCATGGTTCATGCTCAACAGATCGAAGAGGAGAAACTTAAGGAAAAGTCTAGGGAGACAAAGAAGGCTAAAATCGGTGATGGTAATTTCTCTCATGCAAGGTCCAATGGACATGGTCGTACTAAATTTCGACAAAGGTTTTCCTTTCCTCCAATGCTCCTCCTAGGTTCAATAAAGAGAGGGTGTCTAACCCTACGCCTCAACGAGGGAATGGTAGTAGATCTTCATTGGCTATTTCTACTTGTGCTATGTGTGGAAAGAAGCACGAGGGTAAGTGCCTAGCCGGCACGGATGGCTGTTTCAGTTATTGTAAAAGTAGTCATAAGATGAGGGATTTCCTAATGCTTACGATTAAAGGAAGAGAGGGCAAGCAAGCTCCTCCTAGTGGCTAAAATTCTAATGCTCCCAAGCAAAATCGATTATATGCACTTATGGCTCGTGGTGAGCAAGAGGGTTCTCCCGATGTGGTCACCGGTATGTTCAAAGTCTTCCAACTTGATGATTATGCTTTACTTGATCTTGTTGTTACCTTGTCTTTAGTGACGCCATATGTGGCTATGAGGTTTGATATTCTTCCGGATGTATTGCTAGATCTTTTTTTTGTCTCTACTGCTGTTAGTGATTCTATTGTTGCTAAGAGGGTCTACAGAAAGTGTCCCGTCTCCTTGTCCCATAGAGTTACTTTTGTTGAATTGGTAGTGCTTGATATCCTTGATTTTGATATTATCTTTGGGATGGATTGGTTGCATTCTTGTTATGCTTCTATTGATTGTAGAACTCATCTAGTCAAGTTTGAGTTCCCAAATGAGCATGTCCTAGAGTGGAAAGGGGGAAATTCTATGCCTAAGGGTAAGTTTGTCTCTTGTGTTAAAGTTATAAAGATGATTGCTAAGGGTTGCATATACCATCTAGTTAGGGTGAGAGATGTGGATTCTAAAACCCCTACTCTTGAGTCGGTCCCGTTGTTAATAAGTTTCCAGAATTATTCCCAGATGATTTACTCGGTATTCCTCCCGAAAGGGAAATAGACTTCAGTATTGACCTTTTCCCAAATACACAACCTATTTATATTTCTCCTTACCGAATGGCTCCGACAGAACTAAAGGAGTTGAAAAAACAATTGAAAGATTTGTTGGATAAGGGTTTCATCCGATCGAGTATCTCTCCATGGGGTGCTTCGGTCTTGTTTGTTAGAAAGAAGGATGGTTCTCTTCGTATGTGTATAGACTATTGACAATTGAACAAGGTTACCATTAAGATTAAGTATCCTTTCCCAAGGATAGATGATTTGTTTGACCAACTTCAAGGAGTTACTTCTCTAAGATTGACATGTGGTCGGGTTATCACCAATTGAGGGTGAAGAAAAATGATGTTCCGAAAATGGCTTTTAGAACCCAATATGGTCATTTTGAGTTTTTGGTGATGTCTTTTGGTTTGACAAATGCTCCAGCTGCTTTTATGGATTTGATGTATAGGGTGTATAGACAACATCTTGACATGTTCGTGATTGTGTTCATTGATGATATATTGATTTATTTGAGAAGTGAGGATGAACACATCAATCATTTGAGGATTGTGTTGTAAATTCTCAAGGACTAACAACTCTTTGCAAAGTTTAGCAAATGTGAGTTTTGGCTAAGGTCAATAGCTTTTCTTGGTCGTATTATTTCAAGTAAGGGTATTGAGGTAGATCCTAAGTAGACGGATGCGGTCAAGAGTTTGCCTAGACCTCTCTCCCATTCGAATATTAAAAGTTTCTTGGGTTTAACTGGTTACTACAGAAGGTTTTTTGAGGGGTTTTCTTCGATTGCCTCTCCATAACAACACTGACTCAAAAGAAGGCTAAGTTCATATGGTCCGAAGCATGTGAGAAGAGTTTCCAAGAATTGAAGGATAGATTGACTTCCGCTCACCCGAAGGGACTGATGGTTTTGTTGTTTATTGTGATGCCTCGAGAATAGGGTTAGGATGTGTACTTATGCAAAATGGGAATGTTATTGCCTATGCTTCAAGGCAACTTAAGGTTCATGAAAAGAATTATCCTACCAATGACCTTGAACAAGCGGCGGTTGTTTTCGCCTTAAAGATTTGGAGGCACTATTTGTATGGTGTTCATGTAGATGTTTTCACCGACCATAAGAGTTTAGAATGTGTTTAATCATAAAGATCTTAATCTTCGCCAAAGAAGGTAGCTTGAGTTATTGAAATATTATGATATGAGTGTTCTCTATCACCCCGGTAAAGCGAATGTGGTGGCGTATGATCTTAGTCAGTTATCTATGGGTAGTATTGCTCATATTAAAGAAGATAAGAAGGAGTTGGTTCGAGATGTTCATAGATTGACCCAGTTGGGTGTTCAATTAGTGGACTCCACCAAGGGTGGTGTTATGGTCCACAATAGTTTAGAATTGTCTTTTGTGGCGGATGTGAAAGCCAAGCAAGGTCTTGATCCAACACTACAACAAAATGTATCTATAGCTAAAAAATTTAAGCTATGAATTCAAAAATCATAGTTATTACTTAGTAATAGCCACAAAATTTCGAATTTCATAACTAGCTATAAATTCGTAAAATTTCTCAGCCATAAAAATCAAATTGACGAAGCTAATTCTTCATTTTAGCTATAATTATTAATAATTGTGGCAATAATTACCTAAATGGCTACAATTTTATTGCTATGGTAAAAGTTTATAGCTGATCATATGTTTTTGCTATGCAATAAAAGTTATTGTAGCAATAGTAACCTTTTAGCCACAATAAATTATTTGAAACAAAATATTGTAGCAAAATAAAATATTTTGTTTCAAGTTATAAAGAATTGTGACAATTGTTAAATGATATAGCCATAGATCTTTTCTATAGTAAAATTTTGTAGCTGATTATTAATTTTTTCCGCGGGTTAAAATTATTATAGCAATAGTAGCCTTTAAGCCATGATAACTTATTTGAAACAAAATGTTATAGCTAAATTTTTTTTTTGCTTCAAGTAATAAAAAGATGTGGCAATAATTAAATGATATAGCCACATATTTTTTGCTATAAAAAGATTTTGTAGCTAATTATTAACTTTAAGTCATGTGTTGAAATTTACTGTAGCAATAGTAATATTTGAGCCATGATAAATTATTTGAAACAAACTATTGTAACTAAATATATATATTGCTTTAAGTTTTTTAAAAGTAGGCAATAGATAAATTATATAGCAAAAAATTATATAGTAAACTTTGTAGCTAATTACTAATTTATGCCATGAGTTAAAATTTATTATAATAATAGTAATCTTTTAGCTACAATAAATTATTTTAAATAAAATATTATGGTTGAATAAATATTTTTACTTTAACTTATAAAAAAATGTTATAATAGTTGCCTAATAACTAAGGCTGGCAAACGGACCAGTTTTTGTCCGGTCCGGTCCGGTTCCGGTCCGGTTCCCGTACCGGTAAGACCGGTACCGGTTGAACCGGTAAGGAACCGGTCTTATAGGTACCGGAACCGGTACCGAAACGGAACCCGGATTTTTATCCGATTGATCCGGTTCGGTAAGAACCGGTTCCGGTCCAGTAAAACCGGTTCCGGTCCGGTTCAACGGTCACTTTAATTTATTTTTTTTAATTTTTTTTTTTAAAATGTGAACGTTAAGAGCCGTTGGGCCCG
>JAJOOH010004180.1:0-57846 GCA_029582605.1 Solanum gracilifrons
ACGCTATCTTTTGTACTGGCTGTTATGTTTGCATATATCTCTCCTGTCACTTAGATTTGTTGTTCTTGAGCGGAGGGTCTCTTGGAAACAGCCTCTCTACCTCCACGAGGTAGTGGTAAGGTCTGCGTACTATTTACCCTCCCCAGACCCCACCTAGTGGGATTTCACTGGGTTGTTGTTGTTGTTGTTGTTGTTGTGTTTTCAAATACATATTTTGACCACCATCTCTCCTCTTCTCCTTTTCATCTCTATCATCTCGATGATGGCATGGTGTTGGTGTTGACGGACTATGGTCATGTATCTAATACATAACAGAACAAATTCAAGAACAAAAATAGTTTACTTTTTCAACAAAGATATTGCTCGTAGTGCCTTGATCTATGTACCTCCGCCAGAGCCATCGAAAATTCCACTTTTTTGTCCCAATCAATAGTAACAAACCTCTACATATATTGCTGATGAACAAGAATCGTTTTGAATAGTTGGATGATGAAATCGTGTGTTGAGAGGAACAACAAGAGAAGTGCAAAAACATGGTGAAATTCCTTAAGTGAAACAAAGGTGTAGTGGTTCTCCGAGGAAAGTACACCGGGAGGAAAATGGTGATTGTTTGTTTGTCGATGGGGCATATGATAGGCCATGCGGATATTGTTTGGTCGCCGGCATAGTCAAGCAGTCAAAGAAAGTGATCCGTACGGACTATGCAAAAAAGCAGGCGAACAAATAATGCGAAGTCTTTCATCAAGCTTGTCAATTACAACCCAAAAAAAGATGAAGGAAGAGAGAATACGGTGGAGGTGATGGAGGACATGTGGGGGTGGGGGTGAGAGATATAGACGGTAATGGGATTGGGGGAGGAAACGACTGATGTAAGAGAAGAAGATTGTTTGTTTATTTATCGACGAAGAAACAAAAAGAGAAAATCAGGTTTGAATTAGAGATGAAGAAGAAGAATACTAGATTGATGGATTCAGGGTTTTAATTTGGTATGAATTCACTTGGCTTAATTTAGTGTGTTGGGTTTGAATTAAAAGAGAAAATCGAGTCATTTGAATCGAAATTAGGTAATTTTAGTTGATTTGGGGATTTCCATCCAATTGAGGGGTACCAGTGACAAGTATTGTAACGGCGAGGGTAAAAATAACTTCATTTTAACGGTAAAGGTGACGTCAACTAATAAAGGAAAGTTGAAGTGTATTTTTGACCTTTTTCCTTTTTTTTAAACTAGAGGTAAAGTAAGTCTATATGGTAGTGAAGTATGTCTAGTTAGGTATTTTTCCTTGATTAATTTATTAATTGAGTTTAAATTGAAGGCCCTTAAAAATAAGGGTTATATAGGACCTAAGGTAGACGTAGGGGTATTTGGGAGCCAATTAGGTGAACGGAGGGTAGTTTTGTACCATTTCCAATAGTTTAAGGGTATTTTAGGCACTTTTCCATTGAATTTATTAGAGTGAGGCCGTGAGCCTTCCTCTCAATGACAAGTATTGACACTTCCATCTTGAAAGTTTTTTGTCATATTTCTCCCGGATATTATTTCAAACTGCTATGAACTTTGATTTGGCCTACTGGTCTGCCAAGATAAGTGTAAGAAGAGCCCTCCACTTCTTTCCTAGAATTATTGTCAAAGCCTCTATATTTGCTTCTTCATTAATTTAGAAAAGATGACTCTTTCTCAAAGTAATATGAAGTCGAGAGATGCCTTCAAAGAGAACTAAGATAATTTTCACCTCTGCATCACAACGAATCAAGGTGTCATTAGCATACTAAAGATGTGTGATCTCTTGCCTATTGTGCCCATTCATTACTACCTCAAAGCCTTTAATCCACCCATTATGTGGCAATTTTTACCAAGTTGTTCAACTCTTTCAAGGAAATTATGATAAGAAAAGAAGACAAAGGGTCACCCTCCTGGGACTTCTCTGAGCAGGAAAGAAACCTTATGGAGAACCTAAGTTGCTCGGACTCGGGTGTGGGTGTCCGATACCGGTGCGGATCTAGAGGTCGGATCCTTCGTGATCTAATTTTTAAGATTCGGGGATATGGATCCATGCATGGATACGGGTGTGGGGATCCGCCTAAAAATAATTAAAATATCTAAAAAAATAGAGTTATAAAACCTAAATTATGAGATATTATGTGGAGAACTTGAGGAGAATCCTAGAAGGTGATTAAAGGAAAAGGACATTTGTGTGACTATAAGACTTTTGAAGCTTATGGTGTTGAATATTCTTTTCATATTTTGTGGCTATAAAAGCTTCTCATTAAGGGTAAATTTAAGTTAAATTGTTTTCAGAAAGAAACTAAGAATCTTAAAAACTTGTTGTCTTAAACCTGACATAACATTTGTGGGACTATAAGACTTTTGAAGCTTATGGTCTTTGATAATTTTATCATATTTTGTGGCTATAATACCATCTCCAACCTATCTCTATTTTATTCTTCATTCTCCATTCTCTATATGTGGAGAGTAAAATAGAGAATGTCCATTCCAACCCTCTATTATTTGAAATAGGAAAATAAAATTGATATAGAAATAATAATATAATATTGAGGAAAGAGAAAATAAATTCTTTTTAGAGAGTAAAATAGTGATTTTGGTTGGAGTTGATTTTCTGGAAAAATAGAGAACTTTATATTTGGAGAGTAAAATAGAGAATAGGATTGGAGATGCCCTAAAAGCTTCTCATTAAGGGTAATTTAAGTTAAATTGTTTCAAATTTTTTGAGGTCATTTTCTTTGGAATAGACTAAAATGGAAGTAGAATAACATAAATTGAATCAGAGGGAGTAGTTGAGAATTTGCTTTAGCCATGTGCACTATTACTTTACGCTTCTAGTACTTTATTTTATTTTTTATTATATTTTATTTTGTATAAAGTTGGCCCGAGATGAGTTTAAATGGAGTAACATGGTCATTGAAGATGCATTAATCAACTTCAATATGCGTGAGACTGAGGCATAGTTGTATTGTTGTTTCAGTGTTGTTGTTATGCTGTTCCTTGTCTTTTTGATAGTTATTAATGATTTCTTTCTATCTTTTTTTTTTCCAGGTAAATTATCTCTATCACTACTATTTTGGAGATGTACAATGGTAAACTTTTTTGAACTGAAACTGAGGTCCCCCTCGCTACAATCTCTTTGGTTCTTCGTCAGTGCAACATGAATGTATTCCGCAAGCAATTCTAGGCATGGATGTTCTTTGTCAAGCTAAATCTGGAATGGGCAAAACTGCTGTTTTTGTTCTTTCAACGCTGCAACAGATTGAACCTGTTGCTGGTCAGGTTGCTGCCATAGTTTTATGTCACACAAGGGAATTAGCTTATCAGGCATGTATTGAAATATGCAAAACAAAATTTAGAAATTCTTTCTGCTTCCCCCTGTGTAGGTAAGGTTAAAAATATTTTTGTGTGGGGTTCTTGGTTGCTGCAGATCTGTCATGAATTTGAGAGGTTCAGCACATACTTGCCCGATATCAAGGTTGCTGTTTTCTATGGTGGTGTCAATATCAAACTTCACAAGGAGCTTCTAAAGAATGAATGCCCTCATATAGTTGTTGGAACTCCTGGAAGAATACTTGCATTGGCTAGAGATAAGGACCTGTCTTTGAGGAATGTGAGGCATTTTATACTGGATGAATGTGACAAAATGCTTGAATCACTTGGTATGTGTTAGCTGCATAATGCGATTCATGATTCCTGTTACATTCAAAACCGTGCGAGGTTCTTTCAGTAGCTCTTTTACTGATTACCTGTGTTTGTTTCAGACATGAGAGCAGGCAATTTTCAAGACGACTCCTCATGACAAGCAAGTAATGATGTTTTCAGCAACACTCAGCAAAGAGATTCGCCCCATTTGCAAGAAATTTATGCAAGATGTAATGCCCTGTGGCCAGTTCTTCAATTTAGAAGTCTACCATTCTTCCATGATTTTAGTTTTCTGCACGAGATAAGGTGTATCTGGCCAAAGTTTATTTTATAATAGAGCTCAAAGATAGGGATCACTAGAGTCCAGTTGTTGAGCGGGAAATCTGATTGCTGCACTAAAGCTTTTAGTTTGCTTGTTCTTGTCCCTATTTGTTTTGTTATTTTTCATTTTCTTGTGATGAGATAATAGTCGAAAAGGTCTCGATGAGATATATAGTGGAAACAGAATAATGGTGGGTGGGTGGGTGGGGGTTGATGATTGCAGCTTTTTGGTAGTTTTCTTTTAGCATTGTGAGAACACATTTTAAGCAACAATGGAAATAGTTGATGTGCTTTTACACTATCTGCAAGGAGAAATATCAAAGAACCTCGGTTCATGGGGATCTCCATCCTATCCATTTCGTACTGGATACAATTAGCTTCATGAAGCTCCTAATATGCTTTGGTATGACATTCCTTTCAGCCAATGGAAATATATGTTGATGATGAGGCCAAGTTGACCCTTCATGGACTTGTACAGGTATGTCTTTTGGGACCTAGACATGTTAACATCATTCTTAAAATTAGTAGCTTTCTTACCTTGTTTCTATTTCATGATAGCACTACATCAAATTGAGCGAACTGGAGAAGAACCGGAAGCTGAATGACCTGCTGGATGCGTTGGACTTCAATCAAGTTGTTATATTTGTCAAGAGTGTAAGCAGAGCAGCAGAGCTGAATAAATTGCTTATCGACTGCAATTTTCCATCTATCTGCATCCACTCTGGAATGACTCAGGAAGAAAGGTCTATATAGCTTTTAATTTCAAGTGCTCTCCCCTTAATTTGCTTGTGCACTAAAGTTACACTTAATTTATTGATCAAATCATTCTCCACTTTGTCTTCTTATGCACTCAAAGATGTACTTAATTTCTAAATCCAAAAAGAGCTCTTGGAGTTACGTCCAAGGTCCATTTCTTAACGATCCTAAAGTTATGTGGGAAGTTAAAATGATGTTATCCAGATATCAGTTCAACAAAATATACTCTCTCTGGGATTCTTCTATTAGTTGTATGTGATTGAATATGCTGATTACTATGCTTTATTAATGTTCTACTATTTTCTCCTCCATTCCTTGTGTTAGTTATCTATCACGACCCAAAGTACACTCTAAATGTGAGATGGCGTGTAAGGCCACGAAAGGTTCTACACATGCCACTTGACATACATATACACAACATAATAGAGAAAAACAAGAAATCTCATAAGAATGTAAAAAGTTGGACATAAGCGGAAGTACATCAAAGTTTAAACAAGCCTTCTAGTACATCAAATGAGTGGTCGGGACGTAACCTGTACACCACATACAATGTCTGAAACGAAAACATAAAGAAGCAATAAATGTGTCATTGTCCTCAAAGTATGAGGACTCAACAAGTCTTCAAAATCTCTAAGTGCTGCCACGAACGGAGGGAGAGGAATCGTCAAGCGTTACATTAGTGAAACAATGTAATCACAAATATGCATTTAGTACATTTCATGTACTAAGTATGAGGGGAATGCAATAAAACATGAACATGATCATACTGGGACACAATTGAAAACATGATAAGCATGACCAAGCTAAACATAGTAAAATCATTGAAGAAGAATCGTAAATCATGAACATGGTCAATGCATCATAAACTCACAAGGAAAGATTCATAAAACATTTGTAAGTAACTTAGTTCATATTGTGGGATATTAGCTTTAACCGACATTAGACCATACGAGCTATAACATGAAAACCGATGTAACTCCTACATCGAGAGGGGAGAGTTTACTTGCCAAGGTAGAACTCCATATC
Source organism: Solanum gracilifrons (assembly GCA_029582605.1). Classification (NCBI taxonomy): domain Eukaryota; kingdom Viridiplantae; phylum Streptophyta; class Magnoliopsida; order Solanales; family Solanaceae; genus Solanum; species Solanum gracilifrons. Next base: position 5,750 of record JAJOOH010004180.1, read on the forward strand.
ATGTGCTGTATATGGATCCACTAGCTAGGCCATTTAAGGCTAACCTATGGGGGCACACAGTTAGGAACTAGATGTTGCTACTAGAGACTACCCTATTTGAGCCTTTACCTCAAAATTCTCTCGATGCCAAGTTAAATCCCGATGGCATAGTCATTTTCATAAAGTCATCATTATCGATGGACAAGTATAATTGAATTACTAATCCAAGCTAAAACAACATAGAGTAGCTCATTAAATCTTGAATCAAGTCTAAGTGAGAAAACGTTTCACCAAGTCATGATACCTTAGCATGTGAGAAAAACCTTTCACAATTCATTGATGCTCATCTTAATGCAACCTAAATCATAACTCATTCCGTTTCATAAATTATGCATAAGTTAACAAAAACATCATCCATTGATTCATAGCTTTCTTCAAATTCATGCAATGTAGGGTTCATAGTCAAAATCATGATCAATGCATGGGTTCACATGGAATTGATTAGAAAACATTAATTGAATCTAAATAGTCGTAATATGATCAAAATCAAACTATTGAATCCATCAAATATAACCCATGAGGAATTGAATGGAAACCTAACCAATTGAATTGAATTTGAATTTGGAGAATTGAACAATCTTTTGGGGACTCAATTGGTGAATGGAGCCCATTGATGAACTCCCTACATACCTTGATTGAATCCCTAGAATCAATGGTGAACAAGGAGACTTGATCTTCAAGAACCCTAGTTTCCTCTTCCTTGATCTGAAGAGAAGATTTTTGGAGAGAATTTAGGAATTTGATTGAATGAGGGAGTTGGGGAAATTTCTAAGGGTAAAGGGTATTTATAGGTCTTAGATTTAGTGTAAAAATGACGTAGCATAGACATTTAGTGCATTGGAAAAGACCCAAATACCCTTTAAAAATAACTGTTGGTTTGACCTACGGGTCCGTAGGAATTTCTATGGTCTGTTCTGGTTGACCATAGAACCAACTTCAGAATCCCAAATATTCAATTGTTTCCCACGAAGACTATTCTACAGCCCGTTGAATCTCCTACGGTCCGTAGAACTCAACTTTCACTTCAAAATTTCACTAAGTTTGGAACCTTTCTACTAGACCTTCCTATGTCCCGTAGACCAAATGATGGCCCGTCAAACCCTTCCGTAGGACTGAGGTCCTAAATCAAATCTCTGCATTACCCTTACGAATGCCATTTACAGCCCGTTAACCATCCTACGGTTCGTCCTGTCAAGTCGTAGTTCAAAACTTCAGAAACTTAATTTTCGTAAACACAACCCAACTTCTACGGCCCGTAGGACATCCTACGGTCTGTAGATGGGACTCATAGTTCACTACTGACAGCCAAATTCTGCATTTTTCTTTCCTTTTCGACTTTCCAGCTTCTGGGGTATTACATTATCAAAACTTGCTCATATCGTTGTATTCAATTTTCATCACTATTGTGTGATTGAGTGGAATTAAGAGGCTGCACCAATTCTTTAATGCTGCCCTTAAGTTTTTATTAATTTGTTCTGATGCAAGTTTAACTCATAACTTGTCTCTGTTGAGTAGATTGACTCGCTATAAGGGTTTCAAGGAGGGGCACAAGAGAATTCTTGTGGCAACTGATTTGGTTGGGAGGGGCATTGACATTGAAAGGGTCAACATTGTTATTAACTATGACATGCCAGATTCTGCAGATACTTACCTTCACAGAGTAATTCTTATCTTTGGTTTCCTGTTTTAATTTTTACATCTTATGTAGATTCTAATAATTATCTTAGTACTTGTAAATGTATAGGTGGGTAGAGCTGGTAGGTTTGGAACTAAAGGCCTTGCCATCACATTTGTCTCGTCTGCATCAGATTCTGATGTTCTTAATCAGGTTAGAGAACTTTGATATTTCTATCCTGTTATGGCGTATTCTGTTGATTCACTTGTTCTGACTTGCTTGTGCTTTACTAATTATAGGTTCAGCAGAGGTTTGAAGTGGATATTAAAGAGCTTCCTGAGCAGATTGATACTTCCACATACAGTATGCTGTTAATTGATGTTTAACATTAGCACTTGCTTTCATTTCCTTATGTTTGTTGCTTTTCTCAATTATATAGGCTGTATGAACTATTTGATAAGAAGGTTCTGGAAATTTTAGCCATTTTCTGCTTAGAGGTTCTGAAATGGACATGAAAATAGCCCTTTCAATGCAAACTAGTTATTTTATGTGGATAAGTGTTTCAACAATAACAACATACTTAGTGTAATCCTGCAAGTGGGGTCTAAGGAGGGTAGTGTGTATGTAGACCTTACTCCTACCTTGGGAGGTAGATAGGTTTTTCTGATAGACCTCGACTCAAGTAAACGTATTACAAAGTAGTTTGAAAGAAGAAAACAACGAGAGTGTAGAAGCCAATACAAAATGCTAAAGAAAGCATGACAACACATATTAAAAAGGAATAGTCACTACAACAAAATATATGAAAATCGAGTGGATACGAGTTTCTGCTGTTAACACTAATAATGGAAGGAGGAGCAAAACAGATTCTTTCATATATAAGAAACTAGATTGGCTAATTTATCCTGTACTATCCTTTTAGTCTACCGAGTATCTAATGAGATTGTAAATAATGAAATATTCATCAAATTTACACATGGGGCTTGCCTTTTGTGTTTACTATGAAATAGATGGCGGAGTAAATTCATAACTAAACTTTTGTGTTGTTTTTAAAAGCTAAGTGTGACTTTCTTGGTAAAAGTTTTGCATTGAGTGCGTGAAAGCTGGCCTGGACACCATGGTCATCAAAAAGAGAAGTTTTGCATTGAGTAGAAGTATCCTTTGCTACAGTGAGTTTGGAAGATTGTGTGTATTTTGGCCCCTTTGTGTTTTGCTAACTTATTCTAATACAATTGTTTCCTGATGGGTTGATATTGTGAAATATCAAAGCTAAGTGTCATCTTAATTGTTTTTGCTTTTGTATTTCTCTTGAATTTGCAATGTGATTTAACTGCTTGAGCAGTTGGTTTAAGGTGCTCAAAAAGTAGTCTTGTGTGTGCAGTGCCATCATAGTGGAGTGAGGTCTTCCTGGAAAATATTCAGGTGAAGTTGCATGAAGATCAGGGAACTCACAATAAGGCGGTTTCGGAATTTGATCCAATTAATTGGAAGAATGGGTAGCTGTCTCTGTTTCAGCAATTTTAGATTGATGTACCTATGGAATCCATACATGTTTTAATCAGTTCGAGAACTCCAAATGTTAATGTAATCCTTTTAAGAACACAACTGATGTCCCTTCTGCTGCCTAGTTGCTAACGATTAATTCAGGCCAGGTCCAGAGTACTAGTTGATGTTTACTTAAATTTGTTCACTTGAAGTTCGAGAACTATATTTGAGATGAGAAATTGTAAGCTGACAACTGAAACTGAATCTGGAAACTCTGTTAATCTGGTGAGTATATATTTTTTTTACGCTGATTGTGCCTTGTGCAAGACATTCCTGGCACAAATAAATTTCTCATACCGCTGTCCTAGCAGATGAAGCTGCACTGTCATTTGAAAGTGCTGTTTTGATAATACGATGGATACAGCTAAACAAGTTCCGGTGAAGATCATCTCTATTAATGCATTCTCGACAATTACTTGTAGAAAAATGCATGGTTCTCTTAAGTAGCTTGGAAGATATAGCGAGACATAAATGGCTCTACACTCTAGGAAGTAGTGTTAGAGAATCATGTGATGTCTGAAACAGTGCAACTAAATATTGTGATGTTAAGATCAGTTTGATAGAGATGGTGGGAGGGCAGGAGTGTGGTGGGAAGTGAAGGGATGGTATTGGGCAGAGTGTTAGTTCGAAGTGGATGCAAAGTCACTTTAGGCAGAGATGGCAATGGTAAAGATGTGGGAAATTGTGGCGGTGGTCGTCCAGATGCTTTCAAGAAATATTGCTATGATCATCAAAGTTGATGCAAAGTCAGTTTAGGCAGAAATAGCAAAATGGTTAAGATTTGGGAAATTGTGGCAGTGGTCGTCCAGATGCTTTCAAGATATATTGCTATGATCAACAAAGTGGATGCATAATTAGTTTAGGCAGAGATGGGAATGGTAAAGATGTGGGGAATTGTGGCAGTGGTCGTCCAGATGCTTTCAAGAAATATTGCTATGATCATATACAATTCTTGAAACAACCATTATCAAAGTGGGATTCTTTCTTCAAACTATATATATAGTTTGGGACAGTAGGGCACGGCAGAGCCTTGAAGAAGGTGTGAGGCAAAACTCATTTTATCAATACAATTAGTGTGATAGTAAAAGTAGCAGGGCTTAAAAATACTTCAGCAATTTCTTAAGAGCTCTGTTACTATTGAACTTACAGCCAGCTAGGGTTATTTATACCTTTCTTTATCATGTTTAATTTTTTTTTCCTCTTTCTATTCTTTTCATAACTAATTTCTCTCTCTTCTTGCCATGGTAATTTATTGTTGGAAAAACTAAATAATAGACCTACTTTACTACTATATATACTATTATTACCTATACTTTCAAAATATTACTCCCTCCGTTTTTAAAAAAAATAGTGTAGTTTGTTTTGGCACAGTTTAATAGACTTTCAATCTTGTGGTCTTAAATTAAAGTTATACCAAAATATCCTTTAATCTTGTGGTCTTAAACATGTCACGTGGAAAACTTAAACTTAAGTGTTGCTAAAAAAGGAGTCATTCTTTTGAAACAAGTTAAAAAGAAAAGCAAGTTATTCTCTTTGAAACGGAGTGAGTACGTATCTTACCATTAATTAAGAGTTTCATATCATATATTGAAAAAATACACTTAAATACATGCATATTTATTACTAGATACACAAAAATAGGGAGAGAGGCAAGCAAGATGGGGAGGGAGGTGAGTGAGATTCGTATGTATCCTAGATACATGTGAATCACACTAAATATATGTATCTGTATGTTTCTTGTGTGATTCACATGTATATGGTAGAGAGTGATGAGCGATATGGGAGAGATGCGAGCGAGATTTATTATGTATCCAGATACATGCGAATCCACTTGCATACAATGTATCTAGAACAAATTACACCTACTGTATCTCCAGACACATCTATCTGGACGTATTTGGACACACCAAAATATGGTAAGATATGTAATATTATAAATTAGTGTGTATCTAAGTAATTAACTCCTAAACTAGTGTGATTTATGTAAGTCTCCCTTGATTGTTCCCATCTAATACTACCGTAGTGGTGGTTTATGTAATTCCTTATAAGTGAGTTTATGTTTATATGAAAAAGTTCAAATCAATTTTAAAGGATCCAACTCAATACAGAGGGTGGAACAACTGATCAATAAAAAAAAGAAAAAAAATAAAGTAATGTGCATAGTACAATTTTTTTCAAGGTGTAAAAAAATGAAAGAAAATATATAAATAGGTCCTGATAAGGCAGAACAGGGCAGTATTTTGAAAACATGCTTAGTTAGTTAGGCAAGTTAAATTTAAGCATGTCAAGATTTTCCCCGCCCCGCCTCGCCCCATTTATATTCCTAGGGTTAAGATGAGACATGGGTGTGAAAGATTGGAAGCTTTTGTAGTGTTAATTCAACTTAAAAATAACTTGATATTAGTTGGCGGCCCCTCACCTCTGTTGGAGTCCCCTACTTTACCCCTAGAGAAAATAGCCTTTTAGCCCCTGTATCCCTCACTAAGACTTACCTTGCTACCCCTAATACTATCATCACATCCACTAAAAGTAGCAAGCATAGCGGATACATTTACCCATGCCGATAAATCCTTAGAGATAGAGTCCACATCACATCACCTTTTGTCCAACGTGGAAGCTCTCTCTCCACATCCTCCTCCAGCTATGATACAACTGTATCGAAACGGACCGACGTAGATATTACCCCAAATCCACACCGCCTTAAAGCCGAGTCTCTAAAAATAGATAAATTGAAAAAGGATTCTGATACTATTATTCCTAGTACTAACAGACAAACAAATAATAAATCTTCCAATATTATCTCTACTTTTCCTATCCGCACCATATTTATTAACTTACCAAATATAGAAAACAATGCCTCACTCACGTCTAAGTTCCCAAACCGGAAGCTAAACAACCAAATTCCAAATTCTCCAAACTCATCACCATGTGAACATACCCAGAATGGAAAATATGAACCATCTCATCTCCCAAAACTCCCAGAATTTTCCACAACAATTACAAAACGACCCTTATCTACGCCACTCCAGCCCCACCTCCAAACGGAACTCCAATGTCATGGCTGGAGATGAGCCTTTGTCACGACCCAAAGTACACCCTAGACGTGACATGGCATGTAAGACCCCGAGAGGCCCTACACAAGCCACTTAGCATACATAAATAAGATAATAGTATTGAAAGAGTTTAAAAGACAGTTTATAACATAAAAGAGTTCGTCAAAACGAAGCGGAAGTCTATATAGTCTCAAAGCCATCTATTACATTAAGAGTGATCGGTACATAACCCGTACATCACATACAATATCTAAAAAGTAAAGCAATAAGAAATAAGGCTTGGTCACCGGAACATGAGGAATCACCAATTTTCCATATCTACTAAGTGATCCCTAGCCACGAATATGCGGAATAGGAGCTCGGACCGTACATTAGTGAAATAATGTTCAAGAGTATGCGTTAGTATAAATATGTCCCAAGTATGATTTCAAAGCATAAAAGTTTTGAAATCATGCTAAAAGGACTTTTCGTGATATGCAAAAACCAAGTCAAAACATGAGATAAGAGGGTTAGAAAACATAAATCGTAATCATGGTCAATGCAAGTAAGATCATCTTTGAACAAATGTTAGATATTTCTTGAAGTAACCTTAGTTAATCATTGTTGTGGGAAGTAGCCTTAACCGACATAGAGACCATGTGACCTATAACATGGAATCCGGTGTACTCTTCTCACACCAAAAAGAGGGTGTCCTACTTGCCAAGGTAGGACCTTGAACTTCTAGCTTAAGTGGATCCACTAGCTAATATCTATCTAAGACAATCATCATCTATCTTAAGACAATCATCCTATGGGGGCACATAGGTATGGGATAAGGATATTGCTACTAGAAACCCTGCCTTAAGCTATGGGAGAGCTTCCATCTCAATATCCTCTCGGTGCTAAGCATAAATCCAATAGAATAGTTATTAATTTTAACTTGTCTTATCATTAAGAGACATGGGTATTCGCCACTTGTCGTATCATAAGATAGCTCCTTAGACCATGCGTGAGAAAAACTTTCACCATCCATGATATTTTCATAATAGCTTTTAACGCCCATAGTCATTCACTCCATGCTAGAAATGCCCTACTACTAATGGAAATAATTTTGAAAGCGTGATCTATTATCATTGATGGCATATCCAAATACCATACCAATCAAGATCTAATTTGGGAAAATAGCCAGAAAAGCATTGAAGGAAAATCGAGATGTCATTCATGTCATGTGGCCAAGCTGCATAGAACATATAGATATCTTCATCTATAAGCTTACTTGAGTCATAAACATACTTTCATAAACATGCATCCTTTTCAATAATTCATAAGCTTCATCATGTTTTCAAAGTCAATACATCCTCAATTTCATTTACATCAATCTCATCAAAAGGACATGCATTTCTTCTTAAATTCATCTTTCATGGTTTATAATCAAAATCATGGATATTCATGGGTTCATGGGAAATAAACTTAAAAATATGCAATTACTTCAATTCATGCATAAAAAGTCATATCAATTGGATGAACATTGAAAGGAACCCATGACATTGGAGATTTCTAACTTGTAAATTGGAAATTTTAGGAACCCTATGGAGGAAAGGACTCCATAGGTGAATACTATCATACCTTGATGCCAAAACCTTAAAATCAATGGTGAAATTGTAGACTTGACTTGAAAGCGTAACTTGACTTCTTCTTCTTCTTCTTCTTAGAGAGAGAAATATTTAAGAGGAGGTGCTTCAACAACATTTGGGATTTTTAAGAGAATGAATTGAGTTTAGGTGATTTGGGGGTTTAAATCATTATATAGGGATTTGGGTAGAAGGTAAAATGACGTAGTATTAAGTTAAAACAATTGGGAAAGACCTCATCCGTACCGATTAAGCATTTACCCTTATGTCTTCTTCTACTCTCCCTACACTCGGGCCACATATTCTCACTAGAATCCTTACCTCGAGAACGTTTACCTCCACCGGACCTTGAACGTGAAGAATCACCATCATCCCTTCTCGCCCTCTTTGAATCCTTAGTTTTCTCCTTAAGCTTTTTTTTGTGCATAGACCATCAAATGGGAGACATCCATCTCCTTAACAAGAATGGAGGTTAGGCATTCTTTGGCCACTAAGTCAGAATCCCCCGACAGTAGTTTACTCATCCTTGCCCTTGATTCAACGACTGATTAACGTTTCAAGGACACTTCATCCAATTCTAAGTGTCAACGATCGTTAGTCAGTATATAACCCAACCAACTAAGTTGGGGTGGATCCCACAGAGAGTAGCTTTCTTTTGAATTCAACTACGAAAGTATGACGGTGACCTTTGCAGTTGAATGAACACAACACTTAAGAATCTAACAGCCAAATTTCAGGATGTTGTTACTAACCCACTTCGACAATCAACAAGGAACGATCGAATAACTAGAAAACACTTGGGGGATTGACTAACCAACTGCCAAATTCAACTTAATGGGTGTACATAATTACCAACAATGTTAATTCATCGCGGGTAGAATGGATTATAAATAAAGCAATTTTCTCTCGAACAATTACCTTATTTCCGTTGAGTTCTCTCAAACCTCAACACTATCTATAAGATGACCAACCCACTTTCTCATCAAATCCACTCTTTCGAGCTAGATACAAAGGTTGAATCTCAAGTTTCACTTTCTGAAGCTGAAATCATAATGACCCACTACTAAGGATGCCAAATTACTACGTTGGCTCTGTACTTCTCTCTCGAGCAAGCTAAAAACTCTGAACTATATCACACTAAATATGCAATAATAAAGTTAAACCACAGTAATAATTCAGACCCACTTCAAATTAACACCAAAATTCACTAATTGATAACACCCATTTAGTCAAATGCAACAATTGGTCACATTGTCAAACCCCCGGGTTTTAGCCAATCATAGTAAAAAGATGCAATTCAGTACCTGTCATGTTTTCCATAGCTGGGTAAATGAAATTCGAAAGTTAAAATTCACTAAAATCTTCTCTATTACAAAACCCAAATGAAAAACCTTGCTAAAATCACTTCAAATCAACAATGGTAGTGTTTTTGCTCTCTATCTTTTGTTCCTCACATTTTCTGAATGCTTTCTCTGTCTTGCAAAAATCAATTTATACAAGTCTGATGTGTGGCTTTTGGGGACCAATCGGCGAGGATAGTCTAGCTTCATCGACTGTTCGGTGACTCGCTGATCAACCTTCATCTCACCTTCATTCTTCACATCTTCTTAGTCCAACCAATGTAATTTTAGGTGAGCCAGATCAAGATTGCCATTTCATTTCGCGATGCACCTTTTTGCCTTTTAACTCGCTCATCAACACTTATCTGGATCTCCATTAGAACTTTTGGCAACGAGGTCATCCTTCGCCGATGTGATCGGCGACACGCCGAATAGAACTAGTGCTCGCCTAAGTTACTCCTAATCCAATCTCGGTGAGGCTTGTTTTTCCTTTTCTCTTTTTCAGCTTGTGTTGTCTTTGTTGACCATTTTTGTCCTAGACTCGTTCCTCAACCCATATATCTGAAAATCAAGGGTTTTACATTAGTTATTGGCATAAATTGAGCATTTGAGGACACTAATTCTATGCAAACATAGTCAAAATCTCGGACTTATCAACACCCCCAACTTAAACTTTTTCTTGCCCTCAAGTAAAACTCAAGTTCAGCAGTTCAAAAAGGATGTTTCAAATAGTGCTACGAAAGACTCAATCATGAATGCACACAACAAGACTCAACTTATTCATGCAAGGATCAATTGTGCACTCAAAGATTCAAGTTGTGACTCACCATTATCAAAGATGCTCAAGTTCACAATACTTGCTTCAAATGCAAGTTCAAGCTCAACAAAGGTACTCAAATGCCCTCACACAAAGGTGATTCCATATTCACACACAATGGTTCAACACTTTATAGTTCCGGAATCACATACAACTGTCAGACTCACAAAGATGAACACATGCATGACTTCACCATAGGTTTGCCCTTATTTTCCAATTAACATTCGCTTCAGCTCACTCAAGATCAAAAAGGTCTTTTCAAGGCTTGTAACGGGGCTGAGTCCAAAGGTATGGTCATTTAGGCTCAGTGACTACTATCCTCATGAAATGTGGTATGAATTCACTTTCTTTCCTTTTCTTCAACATTCTCATTCATGCTCAAAATTCACCCCATTATTCACTTTTCATGGAATACCAGACACCCCATTTATTTTGCAACTTTCACAACTTTATTCCACAACTTTTTCATTATTTTTATTTTCCATTCTTATTTTCACTTTTTTTTTGTATGGACTGGTTCCATATTTTTCAAAATCATGGATCAAAGGGGGACTTCTTTGCACTTCTTGATTTACCTTCTCCTTTCACAACACCCACAACTTAGGATTTTGGCCTAAGTTGGCTATTCAAACAAACCACACTTCATGAGGATTATGGGTGAATGGATAAAGACGGTTACAATTGCATCAAGTTTCTTCCAACAAAAGGATAAGTCTCAAAAAGGGAGTTCAAGCAAGGTTCACACACTTAGAAGGTTGGCCACAGAAGAAGTATATTGTCAAATTGTTTCACTCTTCAAAATTGTTCCCTAAGATCATTTCAAGAGCTTGCATCACTTAGTCAACCGGACCAATGGGGCAAATTCTAGGTGTCATCACACAAGGTTCATGTTAAGCTCATCACACAAGGCATTGGCACCAATATCAAACAAGACTCCATACTTTTGCTAGTGTGCAATGTTCATCACACGAGACCCATTTGATGATCGGCTAGTTACAATGAGATGCACAAAGTTCACACATTGTCTATGAAACTTCATTTGGACTCAACGTAGCCGCACATTCATTTTTGTTCGATTAAGAGAACTATTCAAGTCATCGGTATTGATCATAAGCGATACTCAAATAAATAACTTTTTTGAACGAGCAAGGGACTCACTAACCAACTGACCAAACACACACGCCCACCAAAAGCATTAGACATTATCCCTAATGTGAGTAGAGAACAGATAATACCAAAAAAATGAAAAATAAAGATAAACTACTGATGTGTAAACACGCAAAGCAAGGTGACTAGGAATCTTCACTAGGCGCCTATTTGGCAAAAAATTATAACAGTCGCCAAACTACTCGATGATTTTCCTAGGATATCGCCGATATTTCCAATATGCAACACGTTCAGGAAGGGGCGAAAAGGAGGAATTGAAAGAGTTCGCCGAACCGGTCGACGCTTCACCTAATGGACTTGCAACCTCGCCGAATGATTCATTGGGTCAAGCCAGGGGTAAAAGGGTGGAGAAAGTCGGGTCGTCCAATCACTTCAGTGAGTCGCTGAGTGATAAAATTTTCCCCGCCTAATATTCCAGTATCTCAGTTCCATTTTCAAAGTCCAGAAGGCAAACGAGATGTTCGGCGATCCGCTAATAGTGTCTTCACCTCGCACAATTTCTTGCACCTGCAAAATCAACGCACATTATTTGAAATACTAACACTTGGGTTTCTTCCCAAGAAGCGCCTTATTTAACATCATGGCACGACGTGGAAATTCTCTCAAGCATCTTCCAGATGCACCACTTCCATCAGAGAAATCTCTTGGCATTCACCAAAATACAACTTCAAGCGTTGCCCATTCACTTTGAATTCATGTCCCTCTTTACCTCCGACCTCAATGGCACCATTTGTGAACACCCATGTTACTCTAAATGGACCTGACCATTTGGATTTGAGTTTTCTCGGAAAGAGTCTGAGTTGAGAATTATATAGAAACATCCAATCTCCTACTCTAAACTCCCTCTTAAGGATTCTAGAATCATGTCACTTCCTCATCTTTTCCTTGTAAAGAGCTGAACTTCCATACGCCCTGAACTTGAATTTGTCCAACTCATTTAAGCTGATCTACCCTCTCTATGAAGTCTTTGCCCAGTCAAGATTTAGAGCTTTCAATGCCCATAATGCTTTGTGTTCCAATTCAACCGGTAAATGGCAAGATTTTCCGAAACTAGCTAATACAAGGACATACCAATTGGTGTTTTGTAAGCTGTGCAATACGCCCATAGAGCATCATTAAGCTTTCGAGACCAATCACTCCTATTTGCATTCACCGTCTTGGCTAGGATACTCATGATCTCCTGATTTAACACTTCAACTTGTCCACTCGTTTGGGGATGATACAGAGTTGCTACTTTGTGTTTCACTCCATACTTTCTCAATGCGGATGCAAAATACTTGTTGCAAAAATGGGATCCCCCATCACTAATAATAGCACGAGGAGTACCAAATCTAGCAAAGATATAGCGTTTTAGGAATTGAAAAACACTTTTCCCTTCATTGTTCAGAATTGCAATAGCCTCCACCCATTTAGAAACATAATCTACTACCACCAAAATATACTTATTACCAAACAAAATCACAAATGGGCCCATGAAATCTATCCCCCAAACATCAAACAACTCAACTTCTAAAATGGGCGTGAGAGGCAACTCGTGTCTTTTAGACACTCCACCTTGTTTCTGACATTGAGTGCGCTTCTTAACAAACTCATGAGCATCTTTGTAGAGGGAAAGCCAATAGTAAACACTTTGAAGGATTTTAAGAGCTTTACGTACACCACCATGATGGCCCCCAACCGATGAAGCATGACAAGCATGGAGAGTTTCGATGGCTTCTTCCTCCGGAACACATCTCCTAATGATATGGTATGCACACTCTCTGAATAAATATGGTTCATTCCAAAAGTACTTCTTAACATCGAACAAGAACCTCTTTTGTTGGTAGAAGTTCAGTTCTTCTGGCATCAATCCACACACTACATTGTTAGCAAAATCAGCATACTAAGGAGATTATTGGAGAGTTACCATGAATACCTATTCATTAGGAAAGGCATCATTTATGTCCATCTCCAACTCGTCATTTTCCTTGCCTTCCAATCTTGATAAGTGGTCAGCCACCTAATTTTCATAGCCTTTCCTATCTTTGACTTCAAAGTCGAATTCTTGCAGCAATAGCATCCACCTTATCAATCTTGGCTTGGAATCCTTCTTTGCTATCAGATAGCGCAGTGCAGCATGATCAATGTGAACAACCACTTTGGTGCCTAGAAAGCATGCACGGAACTTCTCAAACGCATATACTACCGCAAGTAATTCTTGTTCTATGACAATATAGTTACTCTGAGCAACGTTTAGAGTTTTTCTTGCGTAGTAAATGGGGTGAAATAGTTTGTTGCATTTTCTCCCCAACACGACACCTAATGCCGTGCCTCTTGCGTCACACATCACTTTGAAGGGTTCTGACCAATCAGGGCTAATGATAATCGGAGTGGAGATCAATATTTCTTTCAAGCACTTAAAGGCATCCATGCAAGCATCATCAAAGTGGAATTTCACCTCCTTCTCCAAGAATTTGCATAGAGGATGTGTAATTTTTGAGAAGTCTTTGATGAACCTCCGGTAAAAACCGGCATGCCCCAAGAAACTACGAATACCCTTCACCGAAATTGGTGGTGCTAACTTCTCAATTACTTCAATCTTTGCATTATCAACCTCCAGCCCGTTTTGTGACACTTTGTGACCAAGAACTATACCTTCTCTAACCATGAAGTGGCATTTTTACCAATTTAGGACCAAATTTGTCTCCACACATCTTTGGAGAACTTGTCCCAAGTGTGCGAAACATGCTTCAAAAGTGTCACCCACAACCGAGAAGTCATCTATGAAGACTTCCCTTGAATTCACCATATCAGGAAAAATAGATAGCATGCAACGTTGAAATATTGCCGGAGCATTACATAACTTGAACGACATCCGTTTGCAAGCAAAAGTTCCATATGGGCAGGTGAATGTGGTTTTCTCTTGTTCTTCCGGAGCAATGGAGATTTGGTTATAACCGGAGTATCCATCCAAAACGCAATACCAACCTCTCACTGAAAGTCGATCAAGCATTTGATCCATGAAAGTCATGGGGAAGTGATCGTTTTTGGTCCACGAGTTCAACTTCCGGTTATCTATGCATACTCGCCATCCGGTCACCGGTCTCATAGATACCAACTCCCCTTTTTCATTTGGGACTACTGTGATGCCTCACTTTTTCGGTACACATTGCACTAGACTTACCTATTTGCTATCCGCATTAGGGTAGTTCACACCTGCGTCCAACCACTTTATTATCTCCTTTTTCACCACCTCTTGCATTGGTGGGTTCAATCTCCGCTGATGTTCAACACTCGGTTTACAACCACTATCAAGGTGAATTTTGTGAGTGCAAATGTCGGGAGGAATGCCCACTATTTCAGCGATAGTCCAACCTATAGCTTTGATATGCCTTTTCAACACCTCAAGGAGAAATTTTACCTTCCATTCAAGAAAGTAAGCTGCAATGATCACCAATAAGGTGTTATTTGCCCCCAAGAAAGCATATCGGAGATGGGAGGGAAGTACTTTCAACTCCAGATTCGGTGGTTCTTCTGTTGATGGCTTTGCGAGAGGACTTTCTCGATTTTTTAGATCAATGTCCAACTTCAATGGAGTCTTTGAATATTCCCCCATTCCTGAAAGAGCAGCTACTACCTCTTCGTTGCCTTGAATTTAGAATTCATCATAGTTAGCAAGCACGGCCTCAAGTGGTTCACTCATACACATTAAATGGCTCACACTAGTCACCGCCTCATCAATAACATCAACAGTAGAAACCACATGAATATCTCTTGGGTGTTTCATTGACTTACAAAAATTAAAGGTTACTTCATCTTTGTTCACCCGAAACTTTAGTTCTCCACTTTCAACATCCACCAATGCTCTTGCGGTTGCCATTGCAAAATGGAGTATGCCGATGGTGCAAGGGATGGTGAACGCTCCGGGATCTTCTTTCTTTTTGATCAGCTCCTTAGTTATAATTGCACTGCAACTGTGAGAAACTTCGATTGTTTCAAAATCCAAGCTCTTTTTTTGTGACTAAATCCTTCATAAACATGGCATAACCCGGCATCTCCAACAATGCCTCCACTTGAGGGAGATTAATCAATAATGTCTTGAACACCGATAAAAACTTTTTGAACTTCTCATCCTCATTCTTCTCCTTGAGATGTTGGGGAAATGGAGGGGATATTTTGGGTAAAGGTTGCACACTTTTTGGCATTGGATTGTGTTTCTCCACATCTTTTTGTGGCCCTTTGGCAATGCTTTGATGGATGGGTATTTCTTCTTCCTACATATCTTTGTCTTCTTTATGTATTTGAGCTTCTTCATTGCCCGTCACATCGCCTATCGCTACCTTTCCAGTACGAGTAACCACAATCAGACCTCTATCATCCTCTTACATTGTTTTTTTTTGGTTCCAATTGTGCTGAAAGTAAACTCGGCTGACCTTCAAGTAGCTTGATTGCATCTGCATAAGAGTTCACTTTATTGTTCAATGACGAAAAATTGGCTTTCACCCCTTTTAACAAATCACTTGAACCTTCAATTTTGTCAAGGATGCATGATAACAAATCATTCACCCGGGGACTACTTACACTCCCTTTCGACTTTGGGCTCTCACTTGATTGAGTGTGGTCCTCTTTATGGTCATCCTCCTTTTTCCAATAATCACTTTGCTCAGCCCATTCTTGATAGTATCTTCTTTGGTCTTCCTCCTTGTGATAGTTCCAACCTTGATTTCCACCTCGCTGTAAATAGCATGGGTGGAAACCCTCCTCGTATTTGTTGGAAATCCAACCTTGATTCTCCCCCAGTTTTGAATAACCAGAGGACGAACCCTCCTTAACTCTAAACACTCTATTTGGCTTTCTCATATTCTCCAACATATGCTCTTGTAGTAGCTCCATTTAGGCCAATATCTTCTTGATGTTCTCATCCCTTTCTCTTTCCTTATCAAGTTGTTTTTAGGTCATTCTAAAACAAAAAGGAGAGACTTAATCCTCTTGAGTGTACCAAGCTTGATTTATCTTCACCATGTCGTTAAGAAGAAACGAAGCCACCTCAAATGATTGCAACATTATTCCCCCTCAAATCAATTGATGAGCCACTCCTTTATTAACCGAATCAAGACTCCGATAAAAATATTGGCGTAGCAAATCTTTTGGTAGCCCGTGAGTTGGGAATTGAAGTAAGAGTTTCTTAAACCTCAACCACGTTTCATGGATGGGTTCACCTTCCAATCGCTTAAACCTTGAATCTTATCCTTGAGTTTCATCATCCTCAACGGAGGGAAGAATCTTGCATTAAATGTCGTGATAAGCTCATCCCACGACGTGATAGAATTCTTTGGTAACTCGGCCAATCACATGCTAGCCTCCCCTGTCTGAGATATAGGAAATAATCTTAGCTGGATTGATTCCTGTGGCACATTCTTGAATGAAAATGGGCTTCACACATCTATAAAATTCCTCACATGATCTTCGGATCTTCATGCGCCAACCCACCATAAAGTCCCTTCATTTGGAGGAGATGAAGAGTTGTACTCGTGACCTCAAATGTTGCATTCTCATCAACTGATGGTAGGCAAATTGCACCCATTTCACCCGATTGGGTTGGGTTGTATGCACTGTTAACATCCTCGATACCATCTCGGGGGCCTGCTAGCCTACCATTCACCACTTCCTCACTCATTTTTACTTCTATTCAGTCCAACCAACACTAACACAATGCAGTCTAAATTGATTCAACTACAGCCGACAAATTCACAAGTCAAATTTTGATAAAAATATCTAAACAACACTACTCCCCGGTAGCGGCACCATTTGGATTAACGTTTCAAGGACGCTTCATCCAATTCTAAGTGTCAACGATCGTTAGTCAGTATATAACCCAACCAATTGAGTTGGGGTCGATCACATAGAGAGTAGCTTTCTTTTGAATTCAAATACGAAAGTATGAAGGTGAACTTTGCAGCATAATGAACACAACACGAATCTAACAATCAAATTTCAGGATGTTGTTACCAACCCACTTCGATAATCAACAAGGAATGATCGAATAACTAGAAAATATTTGGGGGATTGACTAACCAACTGCCAAATTCAACTTAATGGGTGTACATAATTACTAACAATGTTAATTCATCATGGGTAGAATGGACTGTAAGTAAAGCAATTTTCTCACAAATAATTACCTTATTTCCGTTGAGTTCTCTCGAACCTCAACACTATCCATAAGATGACCAGCCCACTTTATCATCAAATCCACTCTTTCGAGCTAGATACAAAGGCTAAATCTCGATTTTCACTTTCTCGAGCTGAGACGTAATGATCCACTACTAAGGATGCCAAATTACTACGTTGGCTCTGTATTTCTCTCTCGAGCAAGCATAAAACTCTAAACTATATCACACTATATATGCAATAATAAAGTTAAACCACAATAATAATACAGACTCACTTCAAATTAACACCAAAATTCACTAATTGATAACGCCCATTTAGTCAAATGCAACAATTTGTCACATTATCAAACCCCCAAGGGTAGGGTTTTAGCCAATCATAGTAAAAAGATGCAATTCAGTACCTGCCACATTTTCCATAGTTGGGTAAATGTTCGAAAGTTAAAATTCACTAAAATCTTCTCTATTACAAAACCTAAATGAAAAGCCTTGCTAAAATCACTTCAAATCAACAATGGTAGTGTTTTGCTCTCTATCTTTTGTTCCTCACGTTTTCTGAATGCTTTCTCTGTCTTGCAAAAATCAATTTATACAAGTCTAATGTGTGGCTTTTTGGTACCAATTGGAGAGGATAGTCGGGCTGCACCGACTGTTCGACGACTCACCGATCGACCTTCGTCTCGCCTTCATTCTTCGCATCTCCTTAGTCCAACCAATGTAATTTTAGGCGAGCTAGATCAAAATCGCCATTTCATTCCGCGATGTGCCTTTTTGTCTTTTAACTCACCCATTAACACTTAGCTAGATCTGCTTCAGTACTTTTGGCGATGAGGTCATCCTTCACCGATGCGATTGGCGACACTCCGAATGGAAGTACTGCTCACCGAAGTTACTCCTAATCCAATCTCAGAGTTCTGTAAATTTAGGCGATAGAGCAGCAACTTAGCGATTCGCCGAGTGATCTCAGCGATTATTAGGCTTGTTTTTCCTTTTCTCTTTTTTCAGCTTGTGTTGTCGTTGTTGACCATTTCTGTCCTAGCCTTGTTCCTCAATCTACATATCTGAAAATCAAGGGTTTTAAATCAGTTATTGGCATAAATTGAGCATTTGAGGACACTAATTCTATGCAAACAAAGCCCTAAATGATTCCAAATCTCGGACTCATCAGCGACCATAGTTGGAACATACTTAGACAATTGCGTGAATTTCAAAGCATACTCCTTCACACTCATATCCCCTTGATGAAGGTTAATAAACTTAAGTACTTTTACCACCCTCATCTCAAGGGGAAAGAACCTATCAAGAAAAGCAACCTTAAATTTCTCCCAATCAAGAGGCGCATCTACCGCCCTCTATTCCTTCCATTGGTTGAACCACACTTGAGCAACACCCTTAAGTTGATGAGTGACCAATTCTGCCTTTTCCACCGGCTTCTCTCCCATGATCGTCAACACTTTATACACCTCATCAATGAACTTTCGAGGATCTTCCTTGACTCTAGTCCCATGAAATTCTGGAGGATTCATCCTAGTAAAGTCTCTAACTCTAGTTATCGTCGTGCCCATATTTGGGTTCACGGAGCCAAAATCACCCTATTTGCGTAAGCCATCATAGTTTGGGCTGATATATGAAATTCATCTTGAAACTCATCATTAGTCACTTGCTCGGCCAAAGGGTCGACCGGTACTTGGGGAACCTCTTGTGTCACATTTTCATGAACATTCTTTTTCATGGGATTCCTTCATGGAGGAATATTCTGAAAAGCATAAATAGGGGGTTAGGAGAGAAGGACACCTAGAGTAAAACTCTATCGCACGACTTTAGAGTAATGAAAGAAGTGGAGTTTCCTAATCATTTTATAGCTTCTTATTCATAAATGTGGAACGCTTCACACTCATGAACAAACTTTGCTCGATGTTGCTTATGAGACATCCTAGGACCTTTCTAAACCTTGTGCTCTAAATACCAAGCCTTTCACGATCCAAAGTACACCCTAGACGTGAGATGGCGTATAAGACCCAGAGAGGCCCTACACAAGAAACTTAGCATACACATAGAAGATAATAGAATTGAAAGAGTTTAAAAAATAGTTTATACCATAAAAGAGTTTTTCAAAATAAAGCGGAAGTCTAATAGTCTTAAAGCCGTCTATCACATAAAATCTCTAAAAAGTAATGACAATAAGAAACAAGGCTCGGTCCCCAGAACATTAGGACTCACCAATCTTAAATATGATCCCTAGCCACGAAGATGCATAATAGGAGTGTCGGACCCTACATTAGTGAAATAATGTGCAAAAGTATAAGTTAGTACAAATATGTACCAACTATGATAGCAATGTATAAAAGTTAGGAAATCATGCTAGAAGGACTTTTCGTGATATGCAAAGACTAGGTCAAAACATAAGATAAGAGATTTAAAAAACATAAATCGTAATCATGGTTACTGCAAGTAAGATCATCATTCAAAACATGTGAGATACTTCTTGAAGGAACCTAAGTTCATCATTATTTTGGGAAGTAGCCTTAACCGACATAGATACCATGTGAGCTATAACATGGAATCTAGTGTACTCCTCTCACATCGAAAAGAGAATGTCCTACTTACCAAGGTAGGACCATGAACTTCTAGCTTAAGTGGATCATTTATCTAATGTCTATCTGAGACAATCATCATCTATCTTATGACAATAATCCTATGGGGGCACATAGTTATGGGATAAGGATATTTAGAAACCCGGCCTCAAGCTATGGGAGAGCTTCCATCTCAATATCCTCTCGGTGCTAAGAATAAATCTCACGGAATAGTTATTAATCTTAAATTGTCTTATAATTAAGAGATATGGGTATTCACCATTTGTATTATAATAGGATAACTCCTTAGACCATGCGTGCGAAAATCTTTAACCATCTATGATCTTTTCATAATAGCTTTTAAAGCCCATAGTCATTCACTCCATGCTAGAAATTCCCCACTATTAATGGAAATAGTGTTGAAAGCGTGATCTATGATCATTGTTGGTATATCCAGATACCCATGGTAGTCAGGACCTACTTTGGGAAAATAGCCCGAAAATCATTGAAGGTAAATCTAGATGTCATTCATGGGTGGCCAAGCTTATAGAACATATAGATACCTTTATCTATAAGCTTACTTGAGGCATTAACATACTTTCATAAACATGCATTCTTTTCAATAATTCATAAGCTTCATCATGTTTTCAAAGTTAATGCATCCTCAACTTCATTTACATCAATTCATCAAAAGGAAATGCATATCCTCTTTAATTCATCTTTCATGGTTTATAATCAAAATCATGGATATTCATGGGTTCGTGGGAAATCAACTGAAAAACATGCAATTACTTCAATTCATTCATAAAAAATCGTAAAACAATCAATTGGATGAACATTGAAAGGAACCATGACATGGAAGAAAACTCTAACTTAAATTGGAGATTTCTAACTTGTAAATGGGAGAGTTTAGGAACCCTATGGAGGAAAGGACTCCATAGGTGAATAAGATCATACCTTGATGCCAAAAGCTTGAAATCAATGGTGGAATTGGAGACTTGACTTGAAAGCCTAACTTGGCTTCTTCTTCTTTCTTAGAGAGAGTTTTTTGAAAGGAGGAGCTTGATCAACTTTTGGGATTTTTAAGAGAATGAATTGAATTTGGGTGATTTGGGGGGTTCAAATTATTGTATAAGGCGTTGGGTAGAAGGTAAAATGGCGTAGTATTGAGTTAAAACAATTGGGAAAAGACCCTAAAGTCCCAAATTAAAATTGTCGAATTGACTCACTAGAAGGCCTAAACGGGCCGTGAAGAAATTCTGCCGGATCGGGCTTTACTATTTAGGGCGTAAAGTTTTACTCCAATCTTAGTATTAGGAAACTTGGTGGCATTAGAAAGAAGACTCAGAGATCTTTAATTCGATAGTTCACGAGCCTCTTAATTCATTTTATGCTAAAAGATATGATTGTTTAAATTTGATCCTAAAATCTAAGTCTAATAAACCCCCTTCACGGAGGACTTCACATTCCGTGTGGGGTTTCACGGGCCGTTTAGATGCCTGTGGTCCTTTCCTAATGACTAGGGGGAGAACCCCTTCGGATCTGGGCCACTTCACGACCCCTTTGATGACCCATTAACATCACCACGGGCCGTCTGGGCGTCCATCAAGGTGAACCCTTCTTGGGTAGGCTCTGGAAACTACCACGAGCCCATTAACGGACCTTGGTCCTCTTCACGGACCATCTAGGGCACCGTGGAGAGTTCCATGGTACACTTTTGGGCTTGTGACTTGCCCGCTTGACCCCTTTCTAGCCTTTTTCAAATCTGAGGTGTTACAACCTTCAAGGAAGCTCACTCTCGTCGAGAGTAATATTAGAGGGGAAGGATGTAGCAATAGTTCTCCAAAACCCATCCTTCATAACTCAGGTGGTATCCGAGGGGATGCACCTAGGCATGGTATCCTACAACAATTAACTCTGTCTGAGCTCAGTTCTCCAACCCCAAATGACATACCCATTACTAGATCTCCCTTTCTTCCACATCCCAACATGAGAAACACCTTTACTCCACCCTTTGGAGCAGACCCCGGGGAGATTCCTTTCTTTCCATCTCCTTCACCAAATCCAATGATGAACCTCTCTACAAACCACTCCACACATACCATCAAGGTATTCCTACTTCAGTGTTGATCCCGATGTGGTCAATAAGAAGCTCAACTCACAATCCAAACAATGTGGCATATACATCCTAGGTCCTGATTCCCCCTAACTTCACTCCCCCAGCTCCCAGGCTTACTACAAACATAGAAGAAATAGACAAAGCCATAGAGTTAATGAGGGAAATAAAAACTCAAATAACAATAATAAAAGAGATAAAAATAATGGTATACAAAGCTTAGTGCGAAAAGAAACTCATCCTTATTTGTCATCCGAATTTACTAAAAAGCTTGCAATATATAAGACTGATACGTCCAAACTTACACCTCAATTAAGAAGTATAAATGGTCAAAGTTAATTTATAGAACTCAACTGGAGTTGAGGTCGATCCCATAGGGGAGTTACTACAGAAATAACCTTACTGACCTTTTATTCAATTGTGGTTAGTATTTCCAAAAGATAATAAATTGCAGAAAGTTAATATAGGGTTGTTTTAATGTTTAAGTATCCAATGTTGAATTTTAGCTTCATAGTTAACAAGAGCAACAATAGATCCAAGATTTCAATTTTTGATTTAACGAGACAAGGATTGTGTTCCCCATGAGCTTTAGTTCACTCTAGATTCTTATACAAGTAATCATCTGTTGTTAATATTACATGTTCCCAGCAAGTTAGATACATCTAATTGCTTCTCAGACCTTTTAGATGACTTTCACTATTTTCATCTCGGTCTTAGACTATTTTGGTGTTTACCCTTGCATACTTGTTAAGGAGGTTCTATTCTCTTGAACTCCAATCTTCATAACAAGTTAGTGGAATTTGATTCTAACTTTTTCCTAATTATCTCCTTTCTCTCGAACAAGTGGTAAATACAAGCAAGTTCTAATGCATGCACTCATTCGAAAGCAATCATTATGAAAGTAGAATAAACATGTACAATTAACAAATCAACATTACTCGTATTTTGCCTCTTATTATTTCAAGAAAACAAGCAAAATATATTATTGAAAGCATGGTATAAGAAAATTACAATAATAGCAAACCAAAAGAATCTCGATTATCAACACTAAATAACGATCATAAAGTTTTGTTCTAGAGTAATTGACAAATTAAAGTGTTTGAAATTGGAAACTATAGTTTCTCCTTGCTCTCAATGCCTCAATATTTGTAAGATAAAAGATAGATTTAAAAAATAAACCCTAAGTAACTAAATAGTATGTAAAAACAAGTCCTTCTCAAAGTAGGACTTTACTGTTGTGAGTCTTCACGGGAATGCAGACGGCTCGTCTAAGGATAAATGGCTCATTAAGCCCTTCGTGGTCCCATATTTAAATAGTTTGGGACTTCTTCCACTAGTATTCCTCACGAGCAACTAGACGGTCCGTCTTAAGAAACACGACATTTCTAGTGCTCCGTGGAGTTGTGCCTTCACTTGGGTGGTCACTGGATTGATTACCTCTAGTCCATGAGCCCTCAGACGAATTGTCAAGTGGACCACGACCAATCTTAGGCTCCGTCGTCTTCATTCTTTATATGGGTAGCTGAAGGGATTTACTGCTTCCTTTCCATAAGCTTTCAGACGGCTCTCGTCAACTTGATGACGTCCTGTTTGGGGCTCCGTGGTGGTGTCTTCAGTTCACTTTTTCTTCCTTTTCCCTGTATTTTGCATCCAGGTGTTCCTGTTCAACATCAAAGAAAAGCATCATATCCACATAATCACACTCGGTTTCTTGCACTAATCTATAGTTTCGAGCGTCAAATGTACTATGATTTCACGACACATCAACACCCTCAACTTAAAACCATTGCTTGTCCTCAAGAGATGAAAAAAACAATACTTGACGCTCAAATACAAAGGAACACATCATAAATATGCAGAAACTATATCCACAATAATCTTATCCAAAATCATCTATCTAAAATGCAATGATCAATGTGTGACATATCATTTCACACAGTCGATCGTGCTTATTCCAGTATCAACTCTAACATATTGACTATCAAATGCAAACATAGTTCCCTCGCAACAAAGAAGTGCCTCACACGTTATAATTGGTACTGACGAGTACTCTCGCTCTCCAAAAGAAATTCTAACACTGCAAGTATTCAAACCATAGATTACCCTTGTTTTCTATGCTTCAACTATCAAACAACAGGAATAGGATCACTATAGAAATTTTATTGGCCTGTAGCATTGGCTCATGATAGGGAGTGGAACATTTGGTATATTAGTGACTGGATTATCTCGGTTCTCCAAAGTTCTTATTAGTGCACAACTCTTATTCAAGTGGTTCGAATCTTTTTCTTTTAGCAAATCCTGACACTCATAATTTTTTTTCTTCTTTTTATTCTTCTCTTTTTAAATACCATTTTCTTAAACCATTCACACTAGATCCATTAATATATGCATTGTGGTTTCGTGCCTTTGGAATAACTCGGGATACGATGTTCTAATCTATTTCTTTTTATTCAGGTCATGACCACCCTCAACTTAGGCTTTTGGCCTGAGTTGTGGCATGTGCCTCCGAAGAACCAATGATATGATATCAATGATGTACCATGAATTTACGGTATTTTTGATCCATTATACTTGAAATTGGAATGCGTCTTAGGCATTTTTGTTATTAGATGTGATGGTATTTTAATCTAATTTTGCAGTAAATAGGTTTGAAGCAGTTAGAGTTGAATGTAGCTGAATCAGTAGGATTTTGGCAATAGACGAGCTCATCTAAGTGACCTCGTTTACTTGACGTGTCGCAGGTGGAGTGTTCAAGAAAGTCTGACCAAGGATGGAACCACAGAGGCTAGCGACACCCCGTAATCTGAGTGACGGATCGTGGATCATGGTCATCGTTTGACTCGGAGAAAATAAGTTCCAGTACTTGAACAATAAAGGGACATAAAAGACCGTTCGAAGACCTACAGGCCATAGGTGATGACTGTCGTTTGAAGACCACAAGATTTTGGCCAACTGCCGAACCACGGAGCCACCCACTGGTCATTGATTGATTCATGGACCATAGATGTCTGTCATCGATTAAAACTACTCAAACCGGAATTTCCTATGTTTTCTTTTCCTACTTGGTTTAGGATTTAGTTTCTATAAATATAAGTTACATTTTTCTTTTTTTTTTGGGTGTTAGACCATTTGTGAGATTTTACTTTGTCTTTGAGAATTATTTTGCAAACAATTTTAGCATTTAATTCTTAAAGTTTGTTTATGCAATTTGCTTTTGATTTTCAATACAAGATTCCAAATTTTACCGATTCTAGTAATAAGTTCATGATTTCTATTTCAAACCATATTATGAATTGTGATAACTAAAGCATGAATAGCTAAATCCACAACTAGGGTTGTGGGAACCATGAGTAATTAACAAAGTAAAACCAATAATTATGTAACTCTTGAATAGTGTTTAGTCATGTACTGTAAATTCTTTTGTTTAGAATGCTTTTTAACGGTGGCCAACATTAGAACTCACCTCATTCTTACTTGCCGGACCAAGGAAGTAACAAATGAGAAAGAGATTAAACAACAAAGATTTATACGTGATAATCCTCTATCTAATAGCCTGGCCAACTTACTACGAATGCTAATCTAGGGTTAAGGGTAAGAGTTAGTGAAGCATACACCCATAGACCGACCAAGTTTCATGGTGAAATTCCATATTTGGAGGACCAATCACTTAGGAGATACATAACTTAAAACCTTGCATGTTAACACTAAAATAGAGTTACTATTATTGAATTACTACGTTAAGAACTTGTGGGGAACACTTGTACCTTATTTTTCATCTCATGTGTGTGAACCTAGCTTGGCACCTTTTGAGTATATCCTTTTCTTGGAAGAAACTTGAACAACTTTAACCTCTCTATCCCATCACATATAACCTGGATGAAGTATTGGAATGTTTGAATAGAAAACTTAGGCCAAAAGCCTAAGTTGGGGGTGTGGTGAAAAAGAAGAAAAGTTAAGAAGTGTGAAAAATTCCCCCTTTGATGGATTGTGTTAAAAAGAAAAAAAAAGATGGAACCCCTCCACGTAAAAAAAGAAAAAAGAACAGAAAAAGACTAAAAAAGAGAAAAAATTGTGAAATAAATTGAACATAGTGAAAAATGGGGTATCCGATGATTCATGTCCAGTTGAATAATGGGGTGGAGTTTGGAACATGTGTGAATATGAAAGAGAAGGATAAAGAGTGATTTTCAGGCCATACTTCATAAAGGAAAAATCCACTAAGCCTAAATAACCATACCTTTACACTCAGCCCCATTACAAGCCTTAAAAAACCTTTGTGATCTTTAGTGAGCTAAAACAAATGTTAATTGGAAAGTAAAGGTAAGCCTATGGGTGAATTCATGCATGTGTTCGTCTTTTTGAGTGTGAGAGTTGTATGTGATTCCGAGACTTTGAATTGTTGATGAATTTTGTTTGAAAGTGGAATCATCTTTGTGGTGAGGGCATTTGAGTACCTTTGTTGAGCTTGAACTTGCATTTGAAGCAAGTATTGTGAACTTGAGTATCCTTGATAATGGTGAGTCACAATTTGAATCTTTGAGTGCCGAATTGAACATTGTATGTGTAGTTTGAACCTTTTGGGTGCATTCATGTTGAGTCTTATGCAGCACTATTTGAGACATCCTTATTAAACTGCTAATCTTGAGATTTACTTGAGGACAAGCAAAAGTTTAAGTTTGGGGTGCTGATGAGTCCAAGATTTGGGTACATTTAGGGCTTTGTTTGATAGTTTTAGTTTCCTCAAATGTTTAATTTATCCTATAAACTGATGTTAAAGCATTGATTGCGAGGTATATTTGTTAAGGACCAAGGCAAGGACACTACTAGGCAAAAAAGAGCAAAACAAGCTGAAAAAGTGGAGAAAAGGGGGATCCTGGTGATTACCAAGACCACTCAGCAAATCGCCGAGTGGCTCTTCAGCTTGCTTAATGTTCGAGTGTTCCAGCCCTGGGGGAAGAAACCAAGTCGGTGATAGAAATGAGCAATCGGCGAATGGTCGATCAGTTCTGTGACATCACACTAGATTGCCCAAAGTTACAGGACTTGGGATGCTGAGAACCAATGCAATTTGACGATGGAAGAGTGAAAACGACGGATCGCTGAATCACTTGGTGAGCCCGACTTAATCCGTCAACTAGATTTTCCAGCTGAATTTCCACAAACTATAAATTTATTTTTAATAGGAGTTCTCAGGTTGTTGTGAGCCATATATTACAATTCTCTCTCATATACTATAGTTCCCATTCTAGAGTAGAGTTTTCTCTAAGTTTTTGAGTGCTTATTGTAGAACTCTTGAGGATTTCGACTTGGGTTTTTGAACTTAACGATTTTGGAACATTGTAAAGGCTTGGAGACTATTACCCAGCTGTTGGCTAATCGAGTTGGTAATTATTTTTACCCTTTTATGATGTTTGGCTAAAATCCCAAATCTTGGGGTGTGATCATGTGATTATGAGTTGAAGTAGCTTATGGGTATTGTTAATTACTGATTAAAATGCTATATTGAAGTGGGTTTTAATTGATAGTTGTGTTTCAATATAATAATTGTAGTTCCAAATGAAATTCAAACTTAAAATACTAGGCTTGCTTGAGAAAGAGGGTTTAGAATCAAAGCTTTCAATTGATGATTGTAGTTATTGGGGTGATATGGGTTGAACTCTAGAGAATAAATCCTAACCGTTACTTTACCCATCTATCTCGAGAGAGAGTAGATGAATTAAGGTGTGGGCTGTTCTTATTTGATAAGCTTATTTATGTTCGAAAGAAATCACTTGATTCGAAATAGTTGTTCGAGAGAAAGCTATTTCACTTATACCCTAGCCTACCCATTGATATTTATCTATTCCTTAGTAGTTTCAATTACCAATATAGTGAAATTTTCCTATAATCGATCATATCCCAAAAATTCCTCTCTATATTGTTATATCCTTAGCGTTGGATTGTGTTGTAGCTGATAATTGCAAACCAAAACCCCTCATCTGACATTAGTTTCACCTCCTTTAGACTTGTTTACATGCCTTTTTCAATAATTTCTATACCTATAGCTAATTAGACTACGTTTGTACTTCCTGATTGAATTTGAACACGTACCGCTCCCTGTGGGTTGGACCCCAACCTTTCGTTGGGTTTTATACTGACTAACGATCATGTGCACCTAGAATTGGATAAGGTGTATTTGAAATGTTAATCAAAATGGCACCGCTGCCGGGGAGTGGTGTTGTTTAAAATTCTTTTATTGAAGTTGAATCATGATCATTTTGGTTGTAGTTGAATCGACTTACTTTAGTTTTTGTTTTTGTGTTGCTTTTGTTGAACAGAGGAAGAGGTGAGCATAAATGTGAGTAATGGTAGCCAAGTGGGCCACCAAGACGACATTGGGAATCTTAATGATGTGAATGACCCAATCCAATTGGGTGGTGTTGGTGCAATTCATCTACCTCTAATTGAGGGTAATGCAATCTTCCATGTTACGAGCACAATGCTACAACTTCTCCAAATGAAAGGATTATATGGAGGGTTGGCACATGAAGGAACAGGAGAGAGACCAAAACATGGCCAAAATTATGATCCCTCTGGACATCTTGGAGAAAAATGTGATGGGTAATGGTATGAAGAGTGTAAATGTTATAGGTGTTGGTGGAGTAAACACTGAAGAAGCAAAATTTGAAGCGTTGTACAATGAGGAAGTGAGCTTCCTTGCTAATCAATGAAAAGGATATAGTTCAAACTATCTAAGGCCGGGTGGAAATTAGGGTTAGAATAGGGATGATTAATGTAGAGACTGTGACAGAGAATGGCACGATTGTAACACCACTTGGAAGGAAAGAGAGGGTGACAAGAATAGGTACGTCCCACCCCATGAACGTCAAAATCCCAAGGAGTCTTAAAATGTCCATACGGAAGACGTGCTCTCACGCATTCTCAACAAAGTTGAAGGATCAAACAAGGTTTTGTAAGAAATGAAAGAAGACTTCTCTATACTTAATTAGACGGTCACCTCAAATTCAGTGTCAATCAAGCAGTTGGAGACCCAAATGGGTCAAATTTCTTCTAATTTGAATCCAAGGTCAAAAGGGGGCCTCCCAAGTTTTTGATGCTGTAGTTTGTGATTTTGAATAACTGGTGTTTCTTGTGCAGGTTGAAAAGTCAAGAGTGTTGGAAAATAGGCAGTTTGGTAAGCCAAAGTCCAGTCGTGACATGTCAAACAGGTCGGCGAGCCCGATTTTGTTTGCCGTTTGAACCCCTAAATTGCTGGGAGTTCTGTAAAACTCGGCGAGCCAAAATACCACTTGGCGCATGGCCGAGTGGTTCGACGAGAACGACTTACTCCACCGATGGGAGCGCGAACTTAAAGGTCTTAAAGGCCAATGGGTTTAAAATTTCAAAACCTTCATCTTCTCCCATTTTAACCATCGTACTCTTACTCCCTTCTTTAGATCTTTCATATTTTCTTGGTTTTACTATTTTATCGTGTGAAATCTTTGATCTAGATTGTGGAACTTTATCGCCTAGTGTTGCAACTCTATATGTGGTTGAACTTGAATGCAAATCGGTAAATTGTTGTTGATAATTGTTAGGTAGCATGATTAAATAGATCTTTAATTTTTGGATTGCCCATAATGAATTAAATTTATGCCTAATTGTGTGTGTTTATTGATTCTCATGTTTTTGCTAGACTAAATTGAGTCTAAATTTTTTGGTTGTGGTGTAAATGTATTGGTGATGAGTCCACAAATTGGACTCATTTAGGGTTATATTTTGATAGAATTAGTGTCCTCAAATGCATATTTTGTCTCAATATCTGATAAAAATCCTTAAGTTTCAGGTATTTGAAGTTTGACGGAAAGCATGGTTACTACTTAGCAAAAAGGAACAAAAGTACCTGAAAGATCGAAGAAATGAAGAACTGAGAATTGCCGAACCCATTCGGCGAGTCGCCAAATGGTCTTATCCTCGCCTTTTGTTCCAGTGTACTGAGCCCTGAAGGAAAGGATCAAATCGGCGGTAAAAAGAAGTAGTCGGTATATCGCCGAGTAGTTCCATGAAGCTGTACTATGTCGCCTAATGATACAAACACGACGATGCTGAAGTCTAACGCAAGACGGTGATGAACTAGACGAAGGGGCGGATCGCCGAGTTGATCGACGATTTCGACTACCTTCGCCGAGTGATCCTTCGTAGTACACATTTTTGGAAACTATAAATACTCGTTGAGAATATTATTCTGGAAGAGAATTTTTAGCTTTGAACAATAATTTTTCAAACTTTGCTTCTATTTTTGAGTTCTAAGTTTGGAGAGGGGTTTGAAGAACTTGCAGATTCAAAAGGTTTCAACTCCAAGAAATTGGACTTGGGTCTTGTGGATTGTTCACTCTTGGCTTGTTTTAAGACTTAAATCTTCATACCCATTTGAATGCAAACTCATATTGGTATAAATTTCTATCTCTTTTACATGCCTAGCTAAAACCCCAATTCTTGGGGTGTGATTTTATGAATATGGGTTAGATTATCTGTTGGGTCTTGCTTGTTGATGATTTATTTGTTGTTTAGATGTGATTTCGTTTAGTAGTTGTGGTGGAACTTAATGAATTTGTAGTTGCAAATACGATTTCACCTTTGTGGTTTAGGCTTGCTCGAGAGAGAGGTCGTAAAGCTAAGACTACTAAATTAATGGCCGGTGGGAGTGGGTCGACATGAGGTTCAGCTCGAGAGAGTGAACCCTAGTCCTTCTCCCACACACTCAGCTCAAGAGAGTGAGTGGGCTAAGGCAAATGCTATTCTTCATGCGGCAAGTTGGTGTCCGAGAGGAACCCATTTGATTCGGGGTAAGTTACTCGAGAGAGCATTTACCCTCACTATAGTCTAGCCTAGTCACAACTATTCAACAGATTTATTGTCAAAAACATGTACGCAATAGTTTTGTTTTTCCCGTATTCCTATCACATCCCAAGAACCCCATCTCCTTGATTAGTACTTTTTACATTTTCTGTTGTTTTTGCTACTTGTGACAAAACCCTCATTGATAATTGACGCTTGCATCACCCCTTAGATTTAGCATGTTTGTATTCGACAATGTTTTCAGCTATGACTAATTAGAACTTAATTTTATTTTTCTACTAATTCTCAAAACCACTCCCTGTGTGAATGATCCCAACCCTTGGTTGAGTTACTTTACTATTGTACGATCGTAGACACTTGCATTGGGATTTGTGTCTTGATTACGCAAATATCAAAATGGCCCCGTTTCTGGGGAGTGGTGTTATTTGAGAATTCTTAGTTTAGTAAAAATTTTGTTCTTCTTAATTGTAGTTCAGTTACTTTATTTTTAGTTTCGTTTTGCTTGTTTGTGTATTGAAGCAAAATCATGGATATGAAGCATCATTATGGGTATCAAACATATCACTCCCTCTTGAAACTGTTGAACCTTAGGGACAACCTCCTAACGTTCAAATAGGTAGGAGATGAAACCATTCAGGAAATGTGGCTGAAGTTTCAAGCAGTGCTAGAACCATGCCCATCTCATGGGATGACCAACAAAGCACTACTGGAATGCGTCTATAAGGGTCCTGGACCCGAAAATAGAAGTATAGCGGACCAACTTTTCATGGGTGGTATGCTACACCAGCCCTATGAAGTAGTAGCAAATCTCCTTGATGGCATGGTTGAAACCAATAAGGAAGCCCAAAAGAAACACGAATGGGACACACTAGTAGCTCAAGTAGACATTCTGTCCAAATGAGTCATGGAGTTGGAGGTACAAGCCTCGGAAAAAGACAAGCATTTCTCCCTACGAGAGTGTACAAAGGGGAGGAAATAGGAGGGCGTACAAGATGATAAATTTTCTCACTCATTCAACAAAAAATCGAAGAACAAGAAAAGATGTTGAATGAAATGAAAAAGAACATCGACATGCTGAATCAAGCAATAACCTCTAACTCCATGACAATGCAGCTACAAGATGCCCAATTAAAATCAGTTAATATCAAGTCTCTATCCACCGTTTGCCGAGGACTCGCCTAGTTACACTATGGCCGATTTCGAGGATGAGGACTAGATGTTAACTTGCGTCGTGCCACGATGTTAAGTAAGGCGCTATTTGGGAGGCAACCCAAAACCCTTTATTACTTTATGTTGGTTTTAGAAATAATGGTGTGTTAATTGTGCAGGAAGAAGTGTGGGAAGCATTTGGAAAAAAAGAGATTAGCTAGGGAAATCCCGGTTGGTGAGTCATCGAAGTATTAGGTGACCCGACTTACACCGCTGTTTGAACCAACCCAGCTTAGGTTTGGGGTTTGTAAAACTCGGTGGGGCCAAAAAAATGAGTGGCGAGTCGCCGATCAGTTCGGCGTCCCCAATTTGTATTGCCGTTTGGATCCCCATATTAACTGGGAGATTCTGTAAAACTCGGCAAGGAAGGTGATTGCTCGGCGTGATGCTGAATGGTTTGGCGCTCACAACTAATGTCGCCGAGTGGGCAAGTACTGGACAGTTTTTCAAACCAAAGGTTTATAAGTTTCAATTTCCTATGATCTCCCTCATTTTCAAACTTTACAAACTCGCACCTAGTTTTATACTCAATATCGCTGCATCTCTATTGTGTTTTGGTTATTAAATTGTGCTGGGATCTAGATTGCGTTACCGCCTAGCATCTCAGTAGCATCTTAATCAGCATCCAAGGTTGGTTTTCGAATCCTACATTCCTTTACTTTGATGATGTGTGCTGGTCCTCTCTGATAGGACGAGAATATTTGTTTGCCGGTTAGGTTCGCAAATTTTGCCCGTACTAAGTTAAATAGTTAATTCCTGAAGGTTGCACTATGAATTGGATGAAAAATCGTGGGTTGTGTATGATGGTCACTGGGTCTAAGCCTAATTTGAGCTGTGCATGCCTTAATTTTGTTTTCGGGGGTTGCGTGGTTGCATTCTGGAAGTTGGGTCAAAAGCAGGCACATTGGGTCATTTGGCGAACTGGGTCGAGCTCGCCCAATCACTCGGCAGTTCACCTTAAATCCCCATCTCGCCTTTAATTTAATGTCAAATAAGATGTTGAATCATGTAACTTTCGGTGAGAAACATGATGTTGTCGAACGCATTCGGAGCCTCGCTGAAAGACTTCCTATTCGCCTTTTGTTTGCACCCTTGTATTCTCTATGCACTACACTCGGCAAACTGCCTAAGTAGTTGCACGCTTCGCTAAGTGGTTTGGTGAAGTTATTCTGCAATTGAACTGCCTTGCTTTTGTCTGAATACTTTCTAACTTTCTCTCGAAGCTTTGCAGAAATGGCTAGACCAAAAGTAGTTGGAAGAGATATGCCACCCTAACAAACAAGAGCGGAAAATTTCAGGAAAAATACAAAGACAATAAATCCTCCCAAAATGGATAATGAGGGCAAGAAGCCTAGTGCCAGCAAGAGAACAAATCCCCGAGACCCCACTATCCCCTCATGGAGATGTGAATTCTTCACAGCTATCCACTCCTTTTTGGCGGCTCATGACTTGGATAGTCTTAGTAAGTTAATTGCCGATGAATCTTCTGAAGAAGCTCCGGGGGACATTATCAAATTCTAGGCTGACATATCGGGCACTGATGCCCAGACAGATGTAGCGATTGTGTAGACAAGATTTTTCTTTACCTCTCTCTCTGTCTTACTTACTTTTATTTTTGGATACTTTTATTGGCATTTGAGGAAAAATAATTTTTATTTGTGGTGGGGTGAGGCCCACCTTTGTGTGCTATTGATGTTCGTTTTTTGTTTATATTTGGGCTTTGTGCTTAAATTGTGTTTACACTGCTTTCTATGGATGGTTGAGCTTATGGCTCCTTTTATTTTATATTGTAAAAATGATTTTGACCCACCCAAAAATTTTTGCCACCTCTCGTGTGTTGAATATGGCTGTTCTTTTGCAAAATTTAAGTCTCGGTTCTGATCAATACCGATGACTTGAATAGTGCTCTCAATCGAACGAACATGAATGCGCGGCTACGATGAGGCCAAATGAAGTTGCATAGACAATATGTGAACTATTTGCCTCTCGTTATGAATAGCCTAGTATCGAATTGAGTGTCTTGTGATGATCATTGCACACTAGCGAAAGTGTGAAGTCTTATTTGACTGTAGTGCCAATGCCTAGTGTGATGAGCTTACTTTGAACCATGCGTGATAGATCCTAGAATTTGCCTTGTTGGTCCAATTGACTAAGTAAGGCTATCTGTTGATATGATATTAGGCAACTTTAAAGAGTGTGAGCCAATTTGACATATACATGTTTTGTGACCTACCTTGTGAGTGTGTGAACCACTTTTGAACACCCCTTGAGCCTTAGCTTCCTTTGGAAGAAACTTGATGAAAACTAGACCTTTCTTTAACCATCATCCATAATCCTCATGAACTTGTGGTTAGTTGAATAGCCAACTTAGGCTAAAAGCCTAAGTTGAGGGTGTGATTAAAAGATAAGGGCAAGTCAATAAGTGTAAGGAAAGTCTCCTCTTACCTATGGTTTTGAGAAAAATGGAACCCCTCCATATAAACTCCATATAAAAAAAGAAAAAAAAGAGAAAAGAGAATGAAAAAGAAAGTTGTGGAATAAAGTACAAAAGAAATGGCGTTCCCATACAATCCATGGAAAGTGAATAATATGATGACTTATGAGCACTAAAGAGAAGGATGAAGGAAAAGGAAAGGAAGTGTTGTGAGCACCACATTTCATGAGGATGAAAGTCACTGAGCCTAAATGACCATACCTTTGCATTCAGCCCTATTACAAGCCTTGAAAAGACTTTTTTGATCTTGAGTGAGCTGAAACAAATGTTGATTGGAAAATACGAGCAAACCTATGGGTGAAAGCATGCATTGTGTTCTTCCTTGTGAGAGTGAGCGTTGCATTTGATTTCGGAGCTTTAAATGATTAAACCTTTGTGTGTGAAATTGGAATCATTCCTTGTGTGAGGGCATTTGAACACTTTGGTTGAGCTTGAACTTGCATTTGAAGCAAGTATTGTGAGCATGAGGTTCTTTGATATTGGTGAGTCACAACTTGAATCTTTGAGTGCATATTTGATCTTTGCATAATTAAATTGAGTCTTGTTGTGTGCATTCATGATTGAGTCTTGTGTAGCACTGTTTGAGACACCCTTTTTGAACGACTGAACTTGAGTTTGCTTGAGGACAAGCAAAAGTTTAAGTTGGGGGTGTTGATAAGTCCACCAATTGGACTCATTTAGGGATATATTTTGATAGAATTAGTGTCCTCAAATGCATATCTTTGTCTTAATATCTGATGAAAACCCTTAAGTTTCAGGTATTTGAAGTTTAAGGGAAAGCATGGACACTACTTAACAAAAAGGAACAAAACTAGCTGAAAGATCGAAGAAATGAAGATCTGAGAATTGCCGAACCCATTCAACGAGTCGCAAAAAGGTCTTATCCTCGCCTTTTGTTCCAGTGTGCTGACCCTGAATAAAAGAATCAAATCAGCGGTAAAAAAGAGCAGTTGGTGTATTGCCGAGCAGTTCCATGAAGCTGTACTATGTCACCTAATGATCCAAACACGACGATGCTGAAGGCTAACGCAAGACGACGATGAATTAGACCAAAGGGCGGATCGCTGAGTTGATCGGTGATTCTGACTAACTTCGCCGAGTGATCCTTTGCAACACATATTTTTGAAAACTATAAATACTCGTTGAGAATTATTTTTCTGGAAGGGAATTTTTAGCTTTGAACAGTAATTTTTCAAACTTTGCTTCTATTTTTGAGTTCTAAGTTTGGAGAGGGTTTTGAAGAACTTGAAGATTCAAAGGGTTTCAACTCCAAGAAATTGGACATAAGTCTTGTGGATTCTTCACTCTTGGCTTGTTTTAAGACTTAAATCTTCATACCCATTTGAAGGCAAACTCATATTGGTATAAATTTCTATCTCTTTAGCTAAAGCCCCAATTCTTGGGGTGTGATTTTGTGAATATGGGTTAGATTATCTATTGGTCTTGCTTGTTGATGATTTATTTGTTGTTTAGATATGATTTCGTTTAGTAGTTGTGGTGGAACTTAATGAAATTGTAGTTGCAAATACCATTTCACCTTTGTGTTTTCAGCTTGTTCGAAATAGAGGTCGTAAAACTATGACTGCTAAATTGATGGTCGATGGGAGTGGGTCGACATGAGGTTCAGCTCGAGAGAGTGAACCCTAGTCCTTCTCCCACACACTTACCTCGAGAGAGTGAGTGGGCTAAGGCGGAAGCTGTTCTTCAAACAACAAGTGGGTGTCTGAGAGGAACCCATTTGATTCGGGGTAAGTTGCTGGAGAGAGAATTTACCCCCACTATAGGCGTAGTCACAAATATTCAACAGATTTATTGTCAAAATTTTGTACCCAATAGTTTAGATTTTCCCGTATTCCTATCACGTCCCAAGAACCCTATCTCTTTGATTAGTACGTTTTGCATTTTTTGCGGTTTTTGCTTACTTGTGACAAAACCCCCATTGATAATTAACGCTTGCGTCACCCCTTAGATTTAGCATGTTTGTATTCAACAATGTTTTCAGCTATGACTAATTATAACTAAATTTTAGTTTTTTACTAATTCTCAAAACCACTCCCTGTGGGAACGATTCCAACCCTTGGTTGGGTTACTTAACTATTGTACGGTCGTAGACACTTACATTGGAAGTTGTTTCTTGATTATGCAAACATCATTTTGGGTCTAGTGGGGTAAAGTCTAATTAACCCTGAATTGTGCTAAATGACGTAATTTTCCCAATGATGGACTGTTTGACGTCATTTTTATCGGCAAAAGTCATCAAATGGATAATTTTTGCAAAATCGGTGAAAGTCTGAGTACCCCGAGGGCATGGGTAGTTTGGGTCTAACCTCAGTTGCATAGTGTTTGTGTTTAATTTTGTTTTTGTGGGCTCTGAGTTGATTTTGAGAAATGGGGTTGAAAAATGGCACGAAGTGCTATTTGGCGAGCCAAGTCGCGTTCGCCTAGGTGTACGGTGGTTCGCCAAGTACCCCACATATCGAACCTAATTTCTAAAATTTGTAACATTCAATGAGATGCCTGAGCTTGCTGAATTCACTCGGTGACTCGCCGGAAGGCCTTTTATATCTCTTTTTTGCAACCCTAAACCCCTTAAATACACTGTAACTTTCAGTGAGCTACTTCTAGCTCGCCAATTGGTGTCGGCGATTCGCTGGATGGCCCTGAACATCGCCGACCTATCTTGAGTAGTGAAAAATTATATGCTGGTACTTTCGGTGTGGCCGATCTTGATGCAATCCAGATTACCTCAAGGCTATCTATTCACGAACTTCAATGCTTTGATGGAGTATTCATAAGAATGGAGGCTGTTTGGCATACATGGATGATGAGAAGGGGGTTCCATGCCTTGCATGGGAACATATGCACCTTGAAGGAGCTTCTAGTTGGGCAACACCATGCTTGGATGATAGCTTGGAGTGTGGGAGGCCTAACGAAGCGAGGTGGAGCAAGTGAAGAATGTGCTCCATTCAGCGAGCTGAAGGACGCTTCGGTGACTCGCCGATTCCCTTTGGCGAGGGTTGCATGATCACCAACTGATCCAATGAGCTGCAAGAGAAGGCTTTCCATTCGGGTATTAGAGCCAAGCTTAGTATCATTCCTACGATTCTAGTCTTGGATTTGTTGCTACAAAAAAAACTGTTCAAAACTTTTTTGTCAAAATTGTTGAAATATGTTTTATGATTTGTGTCTTGTTTGAAGTTTC
The DNA here is from genome assembly GCA_029582605.1 of Solanum gracilifrons. NCBI lineage: Eukaryota > Viridiplantae > Streptophyta > Magnoliopsida > Solanales > Solanaceae > Solanum > Solanum gracilifrons. The sequence continues at coordinate 43,514 of JAJOOH010004180.1, forward strand.
CAAGGTTAGATTAGTGTTTCCTAACCTATTTTGAGTCTAGGGATGAGATTTGAAAGGGTTTGGTACACTATTGATGAATCCACATTGAAGGTTGAAGAAGCTTTGAAAAAGACAAAGTGGGTTTTGAAATCTGGAAGTTTTGGCAAGGAAATGAAGGCTAAAAAGTATTTGGGTTTGTTCCCTATATCTAGGAGAGCTTGTATCTCGAATTTTGTCAAATTTCGAGCTAAAAATCTAAAGGGTTTTATTTTGGGTCTTCATCTTGTTCATAGTGTTCTTGAAGAAAATTTAAATCTTCAAGAAGGAGGAATCTTCCAAAAAGGTGTTTGATTCTAAAAAGGAAGAAAGAGAAAGTGTAAAAGTGTTTGTAAAAAGGGAATTTACCCAATAAAGGTAAAGGACAAGGTACCAGGTGCAGGGGGGACCACCAAGGTTCAATTTTCGAAGTCTTGCAATAGCAGCTTAAGGATTTTGAGCGATCCCCGACTTAGCTCGCCTAGTCCACTCGGCGTCTCACCCTTTGGGTAGCTAGATCACTGAGTTGTCCCTCATTTTGGTGGTGCTACTGGAAAATTCGGCGAGCTCAACCTTGGTCGCTGAATGCATTCGGCGCATCACCGAACTTCCACCTAAATCGCCTAGTTGCCTTGGCGGATTGTCGAGTTTGGTGAGTCAATCTTCAAGTTGGCGAGCTGAACTTAACGTTTGGCGATGGGAAACTCATGTTATAACCTTTTCTAATCTCAGGTTCTAATTTCTTAGTTTTCCTTTCTTTAATTCTAGTTTGTAGACAAGATTCCTAAACTGATTTTCAACTTGTAATTACCTACTTGTTGATTATTGGTTCTTTAATTCACTTCTTTGTTAGTGCTTTTATTCATTTTACATTGTAGTTAACTTCTTGATTCAAGTTTGATTGCTTTAATCTAGTCATCCGTTCTTCTTGAAACAAAATCCATTCCGACCAAGAGTAGAATTGGCTCTTTTTGTGATCAACCGAGTATAAGCAATCTTCAACATTAGCCGCGCCAATTTGAGAGGCAATCAAAGGTGTGTAAACACGAGCAATTGTAAGTTCATTTTACTAACGCTAACATTGTTTGTTGTTTTAGTGAGTTGACATTTTGTAGGTACAAGGAAGCATGTCCTCAATAGCCTCTGACCCATAGGACTATGATATGGGAGATTATGATTGTGATGATCAGGGCTATGGATGTGAGGATAATGGTGATTATGGGGGCTATGATAATAGCCATAATCAAGAACCGAATCGGAATGAGAGCTACTATTCCAGAGAAGAATATGAGGGAAATGGTGAACATAGCTCTTCTGGTGAGGATGTAGAAGAAGCATCTTGTGGTGGCTCCTATGGTGATGAGGGAGCATGTGAGAGGTCTTATTCTCACTCCGAGAGTGCAGATGGTTTCTATGATGATACCGGAACATGTTACACCTCCCACTCCCAGGATGAAGGCAAGGTGAGGTATAATAATCTATTATATAAGAAGTATGAGGAGCATGCCCCTAAGGCTTGTGAAGATTTGTATTCTTACTCTTGTGCTAATCCTTACCCGAGTCGACGTAGTGTATGTGGCTACACTAACTCAAGTCAAAGTCATACGAGGGGAATGAGAGAGTGTGCAAATCTATAGTCTAAGGATACTATATCCTATACTTCTCATGGTAATGCATACTTATCGAGATATGGGAACCAAGGCAAGTATGAGGGATATGTCAAGGGTCTCCGTACCAAAAGGATTGATTTTCCTATCTTTCAAGGAAGGCGTGATCCTGAGGCATATCTTGATTGGGAGTGGCAATGTGAGCAGACTTTCCAAACCCATGATTTGAGAGGTCAAGAGTGACCCTTGTATGCCTTTTTTCATTTGAAAGGTCTTGCATTGGGTTGGCGGACTCAAGAGGGAAGGCTCCGAACACTTCAAGGAAATATCCACCCATTGACATGGGAAAAATTGAAGAGCCTGATGAGGTTCAGGTATGTGCCAAAAGGGTACACAAAGCTTTTCAATGTCAATCCGAGAAGACCAATTCTTAGGACAAATGTTGGCATTTGTGGGGCTTTGCGCCTTGACCTTGTCATCGATGATGGGTACAATCTAAACTACATCACTCCAGATGTGGTAGCCTACTTAGGACTACCTCGACTACAAAGGAATTATCCATACCATAGAGGGATGTAAGGTTATCGAAGGGGTAAGAGTCTCTTTCACACGTGGAAAATACTATGAGGAGGTTTGGTGTGATATAACTCCCATGGCTTCTTGTCACTTAAGTTTAGGAGCCAATTGGTTTACTCAACATAGGGTCCCAAACGAGCAGAATGGGTACAAGTGTGTTGTGGATCATTGGGGAACACCTTTATTTCCTTTTCCTAAGGTGAAAAATGAGACACAAAAGATTTAGAGGAGTAAGGAAAAGTAAGGTGGCAACCTCAGAGTGGAAAAAAGATAGGTTGAAAGGAGTGAAGTGAGAGGGTTTCCACAATCTTAATCTAACATTTATGTTCATCCTTCACTTGGTAAGGATTCTTATGTAGGTACAAGCGTAATGAATGGAGGAACACAAGTTCCAGCCAAAGAGCCTACAATTGAAGGTGTGATGGATGCATTAATGGGATGTTCCAACATCCAAGGTAAAGAAGATCTTTCTTGCGGGCATCAAGGTACAATAGCTAATCTTTACACTTTTACCATTGCAAATAAACAAAGTGTGATTATTAGCTTGTCTTTATGTGAGCCTATTGGTTCTTTACCATGTGTTGATACTTGTTGAGAATGTGGATACACTAATTGATCCTATTGATGACTGAATTGACTCTTCTAGTAAGATTGATTTGTGTCCACCTAGTGTTGACACCTATGCTTTTAATGCTAGCTCATTATTTTGTAATGATTGTGTTGATCAACCTGTTTGTAATTGTAGTTCACTGGTTAAGGGTCCTTATAATGTGATTAAGGAACCTCAAGCTGGTGGTACTAATGATAACGTTGATCAATTGATTAGGAGTGACTCTTTGAGCATATCTATTGTAAGGGATCCGATTGCTTTCTTTGCTCATGGAGATCATGTGCTTGAATATTCTTCGAAAATTGATATGTGTCTTTTTGAGGGTGAACTTGAATGTTTTAATTCTTCCCTAGTGGTTGATCATTCCCTCTTTAAGTACAATATCCTATTTGAAGATGATGAAATCACTCCTAGTGATATACCTAGTGGTGTGAGTCATGATAGTAGTATAGTTCTTGATAACTATACTTGCTATAATAACCCACTATGGTGTGAAGCTTTTCCTCCCAAAGATGGAAATCTCTTCTTAGAAGATGAGAGTACTCTTGTAGGGAAGGAATGTGTTGAGCAAGAAGGTGGTGTTTGTTTTCCCATTCCTTTTTCTTCTTAGTGTGTCCCAATTGTCAATGGTATGACCCATGAGTTTGAATCTATTAGTAGTCATACCCATGAAAATACCTTGAAGAAAGTTGAATTGCGGGACACCTTTCTCTATTACTTGTTTACATATGATGATGGTCATAGTGTTGAATGGAGTATGTTGTTGGGAGGAACAAGTGGCCACCTGATAAATGGAGGTGCACTTGATCCAAGTTCTTGGAAGACCTTTCCATTTGACCCCGGTAGTGAGCTGAGTTGTGGAATTCATGTGGGAATGCCTGGTCAAAATGGAAGGCATAAGGTGGGCGACATTGTTGATTCCTTTCCCTAAACATGAAAGCTCTTCTTGAGGTTTTACCAACTAATTGAAGGGCCTGCATTGTGTATGGGGGAAGGGTAGCTTCCTAGACTCCTTTTCTATTTCTTTCCCTTAGCATGATCTTGTTGACTGTGCATCTTATGGGGGTAGGAGATATTTGCCAAGAAGGTGAAATCTGCACCTTCCTTTACTATCTCTTTGTATATGATGAAATCCCTAGTTGGATTAAATGTGCATTGCATGTGGATCAGGGTATCCTTGAGGTCTACAGTTGTTGGTATGACCTTGTTTTGTGGACCCTTTATCCTTTTGATCCAGGTGAATGTTTGAAGGTATTTGTAATGGTGGAAGTATCATCTTTAGGGTGGCATTGCCATGATGTTGAGAAGAATAACCTTTGTCCTTTTTCTCCATCTGTGGGCTTAATAGCCATTACAATAGAGGATGTTTGGTTGTTCCTTGAGTTTGAGTCTACTCGGTTAATTGTTTTAGGCGTTAACCTAGTAACCCATCATTCTAAGAGGATAAGCTTCTTGCTTGTGATCTATATGGTTTTACAAGGTTTGGATTCAAGGACTTAATTTTATATACTTGACATGAGGGAGGCCTTGTGCTTAGTTGAATGTGTAACCAATGAGGGCTTACATATGAATTTGATTAAGTGTGTTGGTTCCTTCGTTCAACCCCTTCGTTGATATTTGTGATGCTTGGTTATATGTTAAGTTTGTGCATCCTTGGCATGGTGATGAAATTGCTATTGCTAACGCTAACCCTCATGCCATGAGGATCTTGTCCTTGTTTGCTCTCCCTATGGTTTTGCAAGGTATGGATTCGAGGACAAATCCTTTTCAAGAAGGGGAGAATGATGCAATCCAGATTGCCTTAAGGCTATCCATTCACAAACTTTAATGCTTTGATGGAGTATTCACAAGGATGGAGGTTGTTTGGCATACATGAATGATGAGAAAGGGGTTCTACGCCTTGCATGGGAACATATGCACCTTGAAGGAGCTCCCAGTTGGGCAACACCATGCTTGGATGATAGCTTGGAGTGTGGAAGGCCTAACGAAGCGAGGAGGAGCAAGTGAAAGAATGTACTCCATTCGGCGAGTTGAAGGACATTTCGGCAACTCGCCAAAGCCCTTTGGCGAGGGTTTCGGGATTGCCAACTGATCCAATGAGCTGCAAGAGAAGGCTAACCATTAGGCGAGCACGGAGGACATTCGGCGCATCTCCAATTGAATCCCAGACCGCCGAAAGTTACAATAGCCATCAAGGGAGGTGCCAAGGGAGCAGTGCATATCGCCGACTGATCGGCGACTCGCCAAAAGGATTAGGCAAGCCCAACTTAGCTCGCCCATTAGCCATTTTGGGTCACTTTTGGGATCATCTATGTAATAATGCCTAAAACTATAAATAGGACTTTAGGGGTTAGTTTTACAGAAGACTGATTTGATTACTGTGGTTGTAAACCTAAAACTCCGTGTGTGAGTGTTTGAAAGCTTGGTAAAGCTTTTGTTGAAATTTGTTTAGAAACGGGGGTTGCTTGGGATATTGATTCCCTTGAGGTCTTCGTAAGAGTTAGGTGCTTCTTGTTGGATTAACGAAGTGAGGTCTTTGGGTTTAACATACCCATATGTTGCTCTTTGTTCCTCTTGTTGTGTCTATCTATTTATCCGAATTAGGTGCTTCTTAGGATCTAAATTGGAGGTTATTGGATTTAATACATCATTTAGTTGCCAATTGTTTCTTATCTTGTGTCTCTTCTTCTATCTTTCTTATTTTCCGCTGTTTATTGTGATTCTTCTTATGAGAATCGTATCAGATCTGGCTCGCCAAAGTAACTCAGTGACTCGCTGAACGGTTCGACGAGTCTTTCTGCAACATATTTTCTGCACTTTTCTGGAACTTCTTCTATCATTTTTTTTTATATATTTTGCAAAAATGGCTAGACCCAAAGTGTCCAGAAGAAACATGCTGCACCGCAAGCGGGAATGTGAAATAGATATAGATGAGAGTGTAGTTGCATCTAGAGAAAAGGCAGCCAAATTCCCTACCAAGACAAGAAAAGGCAAAGGTGAGGGCAAGGCTTCCATTGTTGAGACTCCAGAGTATAGCTTCGATAGTGAGGGAATCTACGAGACTCACTTCACCTTATCAAACAGCGAGGGGGAATCATAAGATTATCAAGCTCCCATCCTTTAGCATGAGGATGACCAACTTCTATAGGCCCAGAGAGCAGAACTTCTCTCCAACGCAATACATGATCCATCTAGGACCTAGTGCCTCAGACTCCTCCAGCTGCAGCTTCAACACAGATTGTGGTCCCAGCGCCACTAGTGCAAGGTGATCCTCTCCGATCTCTGAACAAACTAAAGGCCGAGGGATTGAGGACTACTCTTGAGGAGAAGAGATTGTCCACAGGTGGTGTGGTGGACATGTATCCAAAGATATGGAGAACTCTCAAGTTCCATATGTTTGAGATTCACTAAACCCCGGGGTCCTTACATTCCTACTTGGGTTCGAGAGTTCTATTTGGCTTATAGAGATCTTGTGGCGAAAGAGAAGAGGAAGGCTAGAGTCATCAAACCGATTGATTTTATGATCTTCAGCGGCAAAAATGTGAAGTGCGAAAGTGCTGATATAAATGTTGTTCTAGGGTGCACTTACAATTTCATAGATGTGTACATTGATTTAATTCAAAGGAAAACCTTGGAGGATCTGAAGGATTGGCTGGCACCCATTATATCTGATTAAACCCCAAGGCAGATAGAGGCTGGTGCACCTATAGAGTAGAAGACTTGAATGTTGCTGTCAGATACTCGTTTCGATTCATTAACAACTCTATCATGCTATCCCAAAATGAGTGTATCCTCAGTCACCCGAATGCAGCTTGTCTAGGGGCCATCATTTCTCTCCAGTCGCTAAATTTTGGTCTATTGATTGAGAAAGAGATGGCCATAAACTTCACTCCCATTCCCGGTGTTAATCACCGAGCTGTGCAGACGGGCCCATGTTCCTCAAGACGAGAAGACGGATGTGGAGGTTACTCCTACCTCATCTACTAACATCTGGTACATTGAGTCCGAATACCATCAGGATGTGGATAATAGGAGAAATACAACCCCGGCGAACACATCCCCGGAGGTTGATGTTGAAATTATGTCGTTAGAGGCATGCATGCCTAATCAGGCTAGTGGGCCCTTAGATACATATCTACCTCCTTCTTCTGAGACTCCTACTTCTGGTGCTCCCCCCAATGGATTTACAACTACTGGTACTACTATTTCTAGGCCCCCGATCACCCAAGCCATGCTTCTCAAGATGGGGCACCTAGCCCATTACGGTGATGTGTGTGCCTCCTATCTAGAGGTCGCGGTTCCTTGGATGTTCAAGAGAGGTATTACTACTGCATTGTCCCCTCTCATGGTTTTGATTGATGCCATCATGATGAGAGCAGAGGTTTGTCATAGAAGATATGGTGCTAATAAGGAGCTATTGGCTTTAAGAGCCAACTTTGCTGAGTTGAGGAAGGATCTGGACAAGCTGAAGTCCAATGATATTTCCCTATTTTTGGCATTGTGGAGATACCTGATGGCCAGAGCACTGATATTCCAGCTCATTCTGATTTGCCTCCGGCCACCACCGGAGATGAGATTAGAGTTGATGATGTTGTTGCATAGTCTGAGGCTGAGATTGATAAGGAGCAACTTGGTGTTTAGGAGGATACTGTCTATGAGGGACTGACTGACTTAGAAGAGGCCATGGTCCATTCAGGTGTTAAAGCCTCTTAGAGGGATGTTCCCATGGTGGGCTCCTGATGAGCCATGATTTCTATGATTCTGGGCACTAATGCCCCGTCAAATGGATTGGCTGAGATGCAGACTTCACCCTAGGCCTAGCCTGGATGGATGATATATTTTTCCTCCCTCTTTGTCACCTTTTTATACTTTGTTTCTATTTTAGTTGCATTTGAGGACATCTGCATATTTTGTTGGGTTGGGTGAGGTATTTCCATACCTACATCCTTTGGGCTATTTTGTGTGATTGTTTTGATGATGGTTCTGTGAATATTGAGCTTATTGGTCTTGATATATATCTTGTTTGTTATATTGTGTTGCGAATGTTCTTAGCTTGTGGACCATTTGTTTTGATGTGTAAAGCGGTTTTTGAACCAATTTTAAAATTTTTCCACCTATTGTGTGTGTGATTGTGGTGGTTCTTGTGCAAATTTGAGTGTCGCTTGTGGTCAATACCGATTAGTTGAATAGTGCTCGTAATTGAACAAAATTAATGTGTGGCTACAATGAGGTAAACTATGTTACATAGGCAATATGTGAACTTTTAGCATCTCGTTGTGACTAGCCGGTTGTCGAATGAGTCCCTTGTAATGAACATTGCACACTAGCTAGAAAGTGTGGAGACTTGTTAGATATTTGTACCAACGCCTTGTGTGGTGAGGTCATCTTGAACATTGTATTTGATTACACCTACAACTTGCCTTGTTGGTCCGATTATTTGAGTGAAGTGAACAATTGAAATGATCTTAGGCAAAAATTTTGAAGAGTGAGCCAAATTTGACCATATACCTCTTTGTGGCCAACCTTGTGAGATGTGTTAACCTGGCTTGGTAACTTTTGAGCCTATCCTTTTCTTGGAAGAAACTTGAACAACTTTGACCTCTTTATCCCATCACCTATAACCTTCATGAAGTATTGGTATGTTTGAATAGCCAACTTAGGCCAAAAGCCTATGTTGGTGGTATGGTGAAAAACAAGGAAAGTCAAGAAGTGTGAAAAATTCCAACTTTGATGGATCGTTTTAAAAAGAAATTAAAAAAAAAAGATGGAACCCCTCCATATAAAAAAATAAAGAAAAGAAAAAGACTAGAAAAGATTAAAAATTGCGAAATAAAGTGTAAGAACATAGTAAAAATGGGGTATCCGGTGATTCATGTCCAGTTGAATAATGGGGTGGAGTTTGGAACTTATGTGAATATGAAAGAGAAGGAGAAAGAGTGATTTTAAGGCCATACTTCATGAAGGAAGAAACCACTAAGCCTAAATGGCCATACCTTTGTACTCAACCTTGTTACAAGCCTTAAAAAGACCTTTGTAATCTTTAGTGAGCTGAAACAAATGTTGACAGGAAAATAAGGGCAAGCTTATGGGTGAAGTCATGCATGTGTTCATCTTTTTGAGTGTGAGAGTTGTATGTGATTCTGGGACTTTGAATTTTTGATGAATTTTGTGTGAATGTTGAATCATCTTTGTAGTGAGGCATTTGAGTACATTTGTTGAGCTTGAACTTGCATTTTAAGCAAGTATTGTGAACTTGAGTATCCTTGATAATGGTGAGTCACAATTTGAATCTTTGAGTGCACAATTGAGCATTGTATGTTTAGTTTTAACCTTTTGTGTGCATTCATGTTGAGTCTTATGCAACACTATTTGAGACATCTTTATTAAACTGTTGATCTTGAGTTTTACTTGAGGACAAGCAAAAGTTTAAGTTGGGGGTGTTGATGAGTCCAAGATTTGGGCTCATTTAGGGCATTATTTTGATAGTTTTAGTGTCCTCAAATGCCTATTTATGCTATAAAGTGATATTAAAGCATTGATTTTCAGGTATATGAGCTAAGGAGCAAGGCAAGGACACTACTAGGCAAAATGAGCAAAACAAGCTGAAGAAGTTGAGAAAAAGAGGGAACCTGGCGATTGCCAAGACCACTCAGGGAACCACTGAGTGGCTCTTCAGCTCACTTTATGTTCTAGTGTGCCAACCTTGGGGGAAGAAACCAAGTGGGTGACGGAAATGGGTAGTCGGTGAATCTCCGATCAGTTCCACGACAACACACTAGATAACCCAAACTTACGAGACTTGGGATACTGAGAACTAATGCAATTTGGCGATGGAAGAGAGCAAATAGCGGATCGTTGATTTACTTGGCGAGCCTGACTTAGTCCTCTGACTTAACTTTCAGGCAGAATTTTAGGAAATCATAAATTGATTTTTAAATGGAGTTCTCAGGGAGTTGTGAGCCAGATATTACAGTTCTCTCTCAGATATTGCAGTTCCCATTATAGAGTGGAGTTTCCTCTATTTTTTTTGAGTGCTTATTGTAAAGTTCTTGAGGATTTTGACTTGGGATTTTTAATGTAACGATTTTGGAACATTGTAAAGGATTGGAGACTATTACCTAGCTGATTGCTAATCGATTTGGTAATTGTTTTTACCCTTCTATGATGTTTGGCTAAAATCTCAATTCTTGGGTGTGATTATGTGATTATGGGTAGAATTAGCTTATGGGTATTGTTAATTATTGATTTAAATGCTATATTGAAGTGGGCTTTAATTGATAGTTGTGTTTACATATAAGAATTCTATTTCCAAGTGCAATTCAAACTTAGAATCCTTGGCTTGCTTGAGAAAGAGGTTTTAGAATCAAAGCTTTCAATTGATGATTGTAGTTATTGGGGTGATATGGCTTTAGCGAGAGAGAGTTAATCCTAAACTTGACTCTAGCCATCTAGCTCGAGAGATTAGATAAATTAAGGTGCGGGTTGTTCTTTATTTTTAAGCTTGTTGTTGTTCGAAAGAAATCACTTGATTCGAAATAGTTGTTCGAGGCTATTTCACTTATAGCCAAGCCTACCCACTAATATTTAGTTGTTCATTAGTAGAAATTTGTCTATAATCGATCACATCCCAAGAATTCCACTCTATATTGTTATATACTTAGCATTGGATTTTGTTGTAGCTGATAATTGTAAACAAAAACCCCCCATTTGACATTCGTGTCACCCCCTTTAGACTTGTTTACATGTCTATTTTGATAATTTCTATTCCTATAGCTAATTAGACCACGTTTGTACTTCCTAATTGAATTTGAACATGTACCACTCCTTGTGGGTTCGACCCCAAACTTTCAATGGGTTTTATACTGACTAACGATCATTTGTACCTAGAGTTGGATGAGTTGTGTTTGAAATGTTAATCAGCGAACCGAAGGGTCAAAAAGGCCTCAACCATATTTAAATTCAAAATCTTCTTTCATTTCATATTTTTCCGATCTTTGCACTTTCACAACACTTTTTAAAATCTTTTTGCCTGTTTACTTCATGTGGGGATTAGTTACTCGGGGGAACCTTTGAGTCTTTCATTAATATTTGCATTCCTAGCACTACTTTGTACAATTTTGAGGTTGGTGATTCGAACCCCGCTTTACTTTTTGTGTAGTTTCCAAATGCATGCGCATATCCTTGTTGAAATTTATCTGCGTAATATTGATTGTTTGAATGATTTGTGTTAGTGCGTGCCTTTGTCGTATCGTGTTCATGTTGGTGTTAGCCTATAATTGTCGCATCTCATGTGTTATCTTGTAACACCTCAGAATCTAGTAATTTAAGCAAGGTACCAAGTGAGAGGTCACAAACCATAATTTGAGTTTGGGCACCCTCCATCAAAGCCCACACTGTAACACCCCAGAAATTCTATGACTTAAGTTAGAGCCTCACCTTATGAATAATGACTTAAAAATAGTTAAAATGATGTTTCTAAACCTAATTTAATGCAATGGACTTGGTTTGGAAGAGTAAGAGTCTAAACGTTAAGAAACAACCACGACGTCCGGAAACTAGAGAAGAATGTGTTCTAGTGCGTCCTTAGGTTTTGGGCAGGTTTGGGAGTGTCGTATGATGGTATAATATTGTAAAAAGGTTTAAAATAGGTAAATATATGTTTATAGGGTCAAAACATTCGAATATGACACCCTGGGACCACCCTAAGGGTCCCCGAGGAGGACCCCAGCCTTGGCTAAGCAAGCTGCCAAGGCAGCTTGAAGTTGTGCATGGAGGGAATGGCTCCGCTTCGCGGACCTGCTCCACCAAGGGCCAAAGAGTTTGGTCCACGTCGCGGACATGTCGCGGACTCTACTGTCTCGAATTTAATTTCTAGAAAACTTGTGGGAACACCTCCGCGTCGCGAACTTGTTTCCCGACAAAATCTGCGAAAATAAAACTCAAGTTTGACTTATTTAAAAAGGTCCAACTAAGTGAGGAATAGTTTGGGTAATTTGGGGAATTATTATAAACGGTTATTCTACCTATTTTAGGGTATTTTAACTTGGTTAAAACCCCAAATCCTAAAATTAGACCCCACTCTTCAAATTGACCCTTCCCTCTCAAAATAGATTCTCTCAAAAACTCCATTGAAGACCTTGATGAAGCTCAAGCTAGAAGATGGGTTTTCAAATGATTTCTTCTTCAAAATAATTAAGGTATGGTGACTCTTGATTCTTGAATAACCTCTCATTCCAGGAGTTCTATCAAGGATTTTCAAAAGTGATTCAAAGACCAAAATTCTCAATTTTCAATCTAAACATGGGTTCCTTGTCAAACGATTTTCTTAATTATTCTATTGATGAATTAATGTGGAATTAATGTTTTTAAGACAATTTTCAAAGGAATTCTAGAAGAACCCATGATCCCCAAATTCTCAAAAATTGGCCTATGATGTGGGTCTTTGTGAATATGATCTCTATTGATGAAATTATGTTTAGATTAGATTATGTTGATGTTTCTTATGATTATCTATACTTATTCATGTTGAATTGTTGGTATATTGATGAGTTGAGGATTATGGCCTTATGGGCAAATTTATGGGTTGATCCCTTTGTTTATAGAATTGTACTTAGACTATGTTTATGATATTGAATTACATTGTTGATTCCTATTGCTACCTATGTCAATTGATTATGAATTGTTAAGGATTGATCCATAGTGATCATGGCTTGGAGAATTGGTAAGTTGATCTAAATTCTAGTCTATAGTATGAGAATTGATGTGGTGTGGTTTGATCCACTTATGGTGGAGGTGTTTACTTCTTGTCTATCTATGCATGTTGAGATCATGGCCTTGAAGGCAATAGATGTGAAGTGAATTGATGATGATGATGCATATGTTTATGAAGTTGTGCTATGAAGGTTATATATGAAATCCTTAATGCTAGCATGATGTTTAAAGTGTGTTGATGATGAGGAGTATAATGTGAATGATAATGTTAGGGATAAGGTATGTTCTACATGATTGATTATGTTAGGTGCTATTGTGGAATGACCCCTACCTATATGACCCCTATATGAATGTTTGATCATATACATGTTAGGAGTACCTATTCAATGTTGAATGTGTCCTTGTCTCCTATGATGAAGTGTGGGTATGTGGTCTCGAATCCCTAAGGGCTTTATATGTGAATTGCTCATGATTTGGGGACATTGTGAATGTGTGGTGATCCCTTGAAGGGAAGTGCACTCAATATCAATGTTGTTGATATTATGTCACTATGAGGACCAATATGCACACACACACACTCTACATGTATAGCTATGAATATGATGTGTTATGGTGTCAATTGAAAGGTTAACTCTTATATGCACCCTTACATCTTATTATGCATGCAAAGTGTATGATTAGCAAGGTATGAATATGTGTTGTATAAAGGTGTTTATGTAAAAGGCTTTCTCACATATGTACACACACACATGAATGAATGAATAAGGTTTATGATAATCTAGTGAAAGTGAGTCTCTTGAATGGTTTCCTCAATTGTACTCTAAACTAGACTATGTTATAAATATGGTATGATTATGTGAAAGGTCATTCTCAAATAATGTAGGTTCTATGATGAAAGGTCATTCTCATCTTAGAAACCTTTGAGCTATATGATATGAGGGATTAAGTCCCTAAAGCCTATTTTATGAATTAATGTTAAATAAAGGCTTAAAGATGTTTAAAAAGGGAGTTGGAGCTTAGCACCGAGTGAGCATGAAAAATGAGAGTGGGGGATTCACGTTTAGCAAGTCCGTCTTCCCACATGAGAACCTTCATGTTGAGCAAGTCCGGGTTCCCAACATATATGTTGTCTCATGAGATGGAAACCTCCACGCTTAGTAAGTCAAGGGGTTGTGAGGGTGGTTTAGCTATGATATGAACTAAATGGGTTATGACTAATGATGTAGTAAAGGAATGAGTCCTTATATGATGTTATGAAGTATGTTGGTCTTATGTCTAATGTTAAATGAAGATGTTATGACTTGTTGAATATGATGTACCTAGTCTATGGTGGCTTCCTAGGAACACTTGGTGTGAGTAGTATTATGGGATGCTACTTGCACATTGCACTACTATGACTTGGGAGTTGTCTTAGGTGATGGTTCCTATGTGAAGACTATGTCTTATGGTGTGCTTATGACTCTATGAATATATGTGGTTGGATTGATGAAGGCTATATGTAGGTTCACCCTTGGTAACCTTAAGGTGATTCATTGCACCAAGTATTCCCTAAGGGTTGCTTGAGGAAAGGAGTTAAGATAAAGAGGAAGGTAATGTATTGTATGCATTGAATGTGCCTAAAATGTTATAAGTGGCTCTATGTGCAATTATGAATGGTTTCCATGTGTATGATGATGTATGTGGTTTATATTGTGCCTATTGTACTAAATGTTCATGAAGTTTCTCTAAAAAGGCATGATGCATAGTTTCCAACTAAAAGTCCTTTTAAGAGCATGTTTTGCATGGTTATCATACTTAGTGCATTCTTGTACTAA
>JAJOOH010004181.1:0-32500 GCA_029582605.1 Solanum gracilifrons
ATGTTAAGATATTGATGGATAAATTCTTTTGTTCAAGTAAGTGCCAGGTTTAATCTCATATCCTTCAATTCTTAGTTAGAGTTTCGAAAATAAAGTCACCAATAATAAATAGTTAATTTATAAATTAAAGTCTATAAAAACTCACATATGCATATTTTGCAGATAAAGAAGGTATATGTGTACAATGTGATGCTTGGTGATGTTAAGATATTGATGGATAAATTCTTTTGTTCAAGTAAGTGCCAGGTTTAATCTCATATCCTTCAATTCTTAGTTAGAGTTTCGAAAATAAAGTCACCAATAATAAATAGTTAATTTATAAATTAAAGTCTATAAAAACTCACATATGCATATTTTGCAGATAAAGAAGGTATATGTGTACAATGTGATACTTGGTGATGTTAAGATATTGATGGATAAATTCTTTTGTTCAAGTAAGTGCCAGGTTTAATCTCATATCCATCAATTCTTAGTTAGAGTTTCGAAAATAAAGTCACCAATAATAAATAGTTAATTTATAAATTAAAGTCTATAAAAACTCACATATGCATATTTTGCAGATAAAGAAGGTATATGTGTACAATGTGATGCTTGGTGATGTTAAGATATTGATGGATAAATTCTTTTGTTCAAGTAAGTGCCAGGTTTAATCTCATATCCTTCAATTCTTAGTTAGAGTTTCGAAAATAAAGTCATCAATAATAAATATTTATTTTGTAAATTAAAGTCTATAAAAACTCACCTATGTATATCAAAATAAAATTATTACAAAATCTAACAAAATATGTATTAAAGGAGCTCAACATACCAAAAATCAACAGTCAGTTTGTGAGTCTTAAGAATGACGTTCATTACAAAGTATCAGTTCTTTCTTTCTATCCTGTTGATTTACAAAGAATGAGGACTATTGGATATTAAATGATATGAAAAGTTAATTAAAAAAATGAATTTATAATTATTGTTTTTAAAAGTAGTGATTAAATTTAGTGTGATAATGGAGTAGAATGAGGAGGTAGAAATGGCAACTTACAAAATAAAAGGAAGAAGATATCAAATTAATTGGAAAGAAATAAAAAGAAAAAGGTAAGAGAGAAAAATCTAAACATAGTAAATAAATAATAACCATTAAAAGGTAAGAAAATAAATATAGAATATTAAGTTAAGTTCGCCTTTTATTTATTTATAAAGTAACTTAAATACAAACTTTATGTTACAATTTCGTTTCCTTGTATGCTTCTTTTTAATTTATCAATTATACTTTTTTCATTTTTTATCTTTACTCTTAATTTTTAATTCAAGGATAAAAAAACAGCAAAAGTATTTCTTTTTATTTTCAATCTTTGACGTTTTACTCATTTTTATTAGTATTTTGTCCTTTTTGTTAATTTATTTTGTTGTTCACTTAGAAAGTCATTCTATTTTATTTTATAACTAAAAAGTCACTCAATTATTGATATTCCACTTAAAAAATCACTCAACTATTGATATTTCATTTAGAAAGTCATTCTATTTTTCGAATCAAAGAATAAAAGAATACTTTGTATAATTATCTTAAATTAATTTAATATATGAAATTAGAATAACAAATTATTCGTAAATATGTAAGTTATTTTTAATTTTATTTAATTCAAATATTTATAATATAGAAATTATCTTTTAAATTATTCTTTTGCTTTAAAATTATCTTAAGTATATTTAGTTTAGATGTAGTTTTATTTGGGTAGGATTTTCATTATAGAAAATGTTTGATGTTTTTAGCATCATAATGAGAGAAAATGTAGTATAGGCGACCTATTTAAAGTGGGATGGAGCCGTAGGGCTGCTCATGGTTTTGGTTATAAAACCAAATCAAACCGCCAATCCCAACCAAATCGATTAAAAAAACCGATATTTGGTTTGATTTGATTAGGTTTGGTTTTAAATTTTGAAAAACCGATATTATTTGGTTTGATTTTGGTTTTACTAAAAATTAACTGCAAAAATAACCAAACCGAACCGAGAAGTTATATATATAAATTTTATAATTATTTATAAATAAAATATAAGTATTTTGATAAATTTTATTCAACTTAAGTCTTTAATTTAACTATTTTCTGAAGTCCAACACTTAAATTTTAACCCAACTATTAAAACCTTAAGTTTAAATCCCTCAATATTCATTACTTTAAAGATCACACTCTTTGTATTTTATAAAATTTTCTAACGCAACATTGAATAATTTAAAGCTCAAGCTAAAGAAGATGGTAATTGATTAGTTTTGACCATGAAATATTGGTTTTTTTTTTTTAGAAGTAATTTCTCAATATTTTAAAGTGTAATTTTATTGAAAAGTCTATTGACAAGATGTTGAGATCTCCAGAATATTGAATCAACTTTATGCTATTGACAATGAGTTTTTTTAGTTTCTGAAACTTGGTAGATTTGATGAATCACTTTGTTCGTGTAATAGCTTATTTGTGAATTATCCATGTACTAATTGTTTGTGTCTATCGAGATGCGTATGTCCTCAACAAACTTATTACTTTCGAATCGAAAATAATCCAAAAAAAAAACAAAAAAAAACTAACCAAATCGAACCAAATCGACGATAACCAAATCGACGGTTATTTTTTTGATTTGGTTTGGTTTGGTTTTAAAAATTTAAAAATTGATTTAAATTGGTTTGGTTTTGGTTTTAACTAATAACCGAACCATGAACACCCCTAGATGGGGGGAAATAAAAAAATAACAATTAACTTTGACACTATTTTAATTGGAGAATATAAAAAAGATATAAAAATTAATAAAGAGTTTTCATAATATAGTTAAAATAACCAATAATGTTACAGGTAGACAATGGAGTGAATATAAGATCGATGAAAGTGAATTAATTATTTAATGATTGCGCAAAGCACGGCCAAGTTTCCTAGTTTAAATAATAACTCTTAAAAAAATTGTGGGATGATACGTAATCTTATCACATTATTAGTTGTCAATCATATATAACCGCATGCGCACATGAAAGCACTATGAGCCTCTTCGAGGAGCCAAGTATACATTAACGGGTAATGCTTTCATAGAAATTTAAAAGCGAGTAGTTAAGTATTATGGAGTTTGACAGGCCTTCCGTGGACCGTGGTATATTATTTTTTCAGAAAAGGGTCATAATTGTTCCTGTACATTTAGAAAAGGGTTCTATTTTCTGTTGTCATACTTTTTTCATATATTTGCCCTTGTCATCCAACTTTAAACACATATTCGCCCTTAAACTTTCAATTCTCATGTCTCCATTTTAATAACTTACATGGCGCTTACGTGTCATGCCTGCATATATATATATCTTAAAATTTTCTCCTAATTTAATTATTATACCCAACTCAATATTATACCCACCCATTTAACCCATTAAATGCTTATTTCATTATCACTTTCGCACGAGAAAATAAAAATTAGAATTGCTTAGTTGAACAATATTTCATTATACCCAGCTAAAAGTAACATTAGCATTTCTTTTTCTTTTCTTTTCTTTTTTTGTTTAATTTTCTTGTAGATAATGCAAAATTAATTTCACTAAAAAGCCTAAGGAGGTGTTGCAAATATCATATAGCATATTACAAAGATTCATCTATTTCTCATGTGCGAAGAATCATTTCACTGTTAAAACAAGATTTAGACCACTATGTGACTTAAAGCTCAAAAGTCATTCTCCATAAAACTTCACAGATGGAGACATTAAAACTATGCAGGAACAACTTTTGCATGGGAATAATGTCCCATAATTTTCAATTTAGTAATAAACATTTTCACATGCTAGAAGAAGAACTACATGTCAAATACAAAAGCTCAACATTAGATTTCATCAGTGGGGTTTAATGAAATCATGTTTAACCGGGCAACCCTAATTGTTATTTTCTAGTGAGATATTAGGAGTTGATTTTAATGGGTTAAATGAGAGAGTATAATAATTAAATTAAGAGAAAATTTTAAGTGGAATATATATATATATATATAGGCGTGTCACAAAAGCACATGTAGGAGGATAAAAGTGGAGACATAGACCAAGTGATGTGGCACCTCTCTATTGCCTCTATTTGCATTTATCTATTTTCTCCTTTTTGCTATTTTTTTCTTATTTAAATTAATTATTATATTGTAATATTAAATTACTCCTCACATGATAATTTATAAGAAGTAATTAGGTAAATTATCTGTGCTTCGCAGAATTGAACTCTTTTATTAAGCATACATATGATTATTCACTAATATCCGTATTTTGATATATAGCAACATTGTAAAGAACATTTTATCTTAAGGAAAAACATTTCAATACATAACTTATTAAAATCTCACATCATAATTTTGTGAGCACTTGAGCTCACAAATATCCACAAATAATAATAAAGACGACCTTACTTTCCTAACAATCAAGAAGAAAAAGTCATGTTGCTTAACATATTTTTCAAACAAATAGTCTGCTGGGTTGTATCCAAGTTTACAGTTCACAGATGTGATTGAAAGAAGTCAAAAGAAAGAGTTATTACCACACCAAATATAATAGTTAACGCCAATTAATAGCTTAATCATCGTTAAATGTGTATTTTTAAAGGGTACTCTCTATAAATGTCACTAAAACCTATCGCGACATTGAATCTAATAACAATAAATTAATATCGATAAAGGCTCTAGCACTCTTCATTAATGTGTATATTTATTATCGATAAAAAATATTTTTAATATAGTGTATTTTGGTCATCTATTAGTTTAAAGAAAACTTGATCTCCAATTATGTCCAAAAAGAAGCGAGGAACAAATAAGGCAAATTAGTCATCTTCTGATAAAAGAAGTGGACTAATTGTCTCTATACTAATATTTTAGGTAGAGTGCAATGCATACAAAATCTTTGTACCTAAGATAAAACAATCAGAACAATATACTAACTATGGTAAGCAAGAGAGAAATCTGCTTGGTTCTTTTAACAAACTTCATCACTGGTTTTGTATTAGTTATTACATA
Organism: Solanum gracilifrons; assembly: GCA_029582605.1. NCBI lineage: Eukaryota > Viridiplantae > Streptophyta > Magnoliopsida > Solanales > Solanaceae > Solanum > Solanum gracilifrons. The sequence continues at coordinate 4,993 of JAJOOH010004181.1, forward strand.
TTTGTTATTGTATTCTATCAAATAGATCACAACTCACAAGTAATTTTCCCAAAAAGTATATAAAGAAACTTGTAGAAAGAGACAAAAGAAAAGATCAATTTGCAATCATCCTTGCTGGAATTTTTAACAGAGTTAACAAAAAGTCACCAAAATAGCATAATGAAATTGCAATAGTTACATGAATCACTATGACTTGGAGTAAAAGATTAAGCTTCATGAAATAGGTGGAAGAAAACTTTGAGGAATGTAACACACTTCATAAGAAGCTCAATTAATGTATTTGGCTTTGACTCCCTTGTAATGAAAAAAACCTACAAATAATAGTGGTAGAAATAGAAGTTTTGTTTACTAACGAACCAAATGTTATGAATTCAACCATTTCGGGACCATTATGAGTTGTGGACTGAGAGGCGCAAGAGTAGTAATGTCCCATTGCAACTAAAATCAATTTTCTTTGTTTATTCTTTCTTTTTTTGGTGCCTTGGAATTAAGTGTTGGATTTTAAAAGGTGTGAATGAAAAATAAAGAGTTGTGACTTTTGTGAAAAATGGGGACTTTTATGAAAAGTTGTGACTTTTATGAAAAGTTGTGATTTTTGTAAAAAAATTGTGACTTTTGTAGAGAGTTGATTCTTATGAAAAGTTATGACTTTCAGGAAGAGTTCGGACTCTTCTAAAGAATTCTGACTTTTCTAAAGAGTTGTGACTTTTCCGTAAGGTTGTGACTTTTAAGGGTTAAATAAAAAATTTGATTTGTGAGGGCGCCACATAGGCAAATCTATAATTCTCTTTTATACATATATTAGTATTCGTACTTGCGCGTTGCGCGAATATTTTAAATATCATAATTTTAAAATTAAAATTATTTTATAAATTTTATGATTCACTTAGTATTATGTTTAGATTTTATTATTCACATGTTTCGATATAATAAATGCAGTGTCATATGCATAGTTAGTATCAAGAAATATAAAAAATTAAGGCACTACAAAAAATAAAAATAATGCAGTATTATAAAGACCAAAAAAATTGAGATAGAGGATTATATGAATAAGAATTTAATTATCCGCAAAGAGAGTAAATGCAAAAATTGAGAGTAATAGTAATTTTTAAGTCTTCTCCTATGATTTAAATATCGTAAATCAAAATTAAAATTGCTCCATTTTTTTAGTAACGTTTTATTTTTTCTATTAAAGAAGCAAAACAAAATTTGAAATATATTTTTAGATACTTTTATTTTGATTAAATAAATTGTGTTTTAATTTAATTTTATTTTTTTGTCTATAACGTTATTTTTGTTTAATATATTTTAATTTCAAATTAGTTATCGATATAGATTTTTCTTAAAAAAAACATTTGATGTAATTTGTTAGTGTTTTTTTAATTAATAAATTTATTTTTTTAGAAAATCGCAAATGGTATGCAGATAACCTCCGTCATATTTTTGGGACATTGGTGCCCCTGCCGTCTAAAAACTAGAGCATATATACCCTTTATACTAACGGATATACACATGTCATAATCTTATCCACCGACCCGACATTTATTAAATATTGGATCGACTGATAAGATTTCGCCACATGTTCCTATTTAGTATTCCGTTAAAGTAGAGGGCATAAATGCTCTAGGATTTGGACGGCAGGGGCACCAATGTCTCAAAAGTATAACAGAGGGTATCTGCATACCATTTAGGATAGTTCAAGGGTATATTTGTCATTTTCCCCTTAATAATATATAAATTTTAGTTTGTGTTTTTGACAATTTAATTTGAATTTTTTTTACATAATTATTTATCACGGTCAAGCTCGGTGTCTCAGTCGCTGCCCAAAAGAAGGTGAAAAATCTTTCTTAAACTATTGTTACATTTGATCTTTAATTGTTGTGCTTACTGTTTATTTATTTACTTTTCTAAATTACGTCTTGGTTTTCTTTATAATTAAAATTGGGAAAAATCGATAATGTTTTAGCTGGATTTATCTTCCTGGGCCAAATTGTGGTCGCTGTTTGTTCATTGATCTGTGAATATGAATATTTGGCATTTTGTTCTTTTTCTTTGGTTGCTTTTAGCCTTGTTGTGGTTCTTTTAAAATGTCCAATACTTTAAGTGTGTTTAATTCATCTCCTTGTGGTTTGTTTAGCTTGTATTCATGAAGCCGACCATGTCTCGTTTAAAGGTGTCATTGCTAAACTTATTTCAATTGTTGCATATATCTTTTAGTGGGCTATTTTTTATTCAAATTCATGGATTGTTTAAGTTTCCATCTTCACATCCTTTCAAATATTGACTTCTCAACATGCTCATTTTAATCTAACTTCCATGATTAGTGTATTATCTTTGGGTTAGATGTTTTGGTCTCATTTTGCTAAATAATCTAACATATGTGTGATAACATTTTGGCCCTTCTAGTTATATATCAATGTAGCCAACGGGACTTATATTTTTGTCCAAAATCTTACTGATTTATTTATTTTTTAAAAAAACAATGAACATGACATATGGGTTATTTCAACTCCTTTCTGTTGCTTTGTTTTTCTTACTTTAAACTGTTTTGATCAAAAGAATATGTTGCTAAAGTTTTAATTGTTTGCTTGTTGAGATTTAGTTAGTTCAAAAGAATATGTTGCTAAAGTTTTAATTGTTTACTTGTTGAGATATAGTTAGTTAATTGGCACATTCTTGGAATCTTGTCATATGGGTAACAGTGGCTTTTGGTTTTATTTTTTTATCTTAAAATATTTAAGTCACTTTTATTTGAATTCAATTACGTTCATTTGTTTCCTTATTTCAAATGCTAATCTCTACCTCTTTTCTTTCTCTTTGTGTGTATGTGAATCCCTTTGAGTCCATGGTGGACTTATCTACCTTGCATTACCGAGTTGAGCCGTAAAGGCTCGATCTTTGCTTTCCCTATTTCTCGAGTCAGCCCCCCTATATATTCGGAAGCTGTTACGGGTTCAAGAGCTCCAACATACTGCTGGAAATTAGTTCAAAAGCCTAAGATATGGGCAGTATATATATTGTATACAACAATATACACTCATTATACAGTGAATTACAGGTAAAAAAATGCAAAAATACAGAGACAAGGTAAGATGCAGGTGTTCAAAAGCAGGAGATACACGGAAAGAGTTGATATACAAGCCGATATACACTAATATACATCAAGAGTATACAAAAACGGGTTTAGGATTAAACCCCAAAAATTCCAGCGAAATTGGCCCAAAAGGAGCCCCAAATTCAATTTCTCCCTTACTCTTTAATTATTTAATTGTGATTATTTATTGTTTGTTGTTTAACTCTAACTTTGTAATTGTTAATTAGCTTAGTTAATTCCCCGAAAGACGAACTATTTCTCTATGTTGTTTTGTTTTTAACAAATCTCATTTTATCAACTCTTGTATTTTCATTTATAATCTTTAGTCAAATTTTTTTTTATTAGTTTAAAATAGTTTTCATATTTTGATTAACCAAAAAATAAGTCAAGTAAATCCTAATTAATCTAGTATTGTTAAAATTCTATTCACATGTAGTTCAATTCAAATGTTTCATTTTGGATTCTTTTCTCTTAAGAAATAAAAAATAAAATAAAATAAAATGTGGCATATCAAATATTGTGAATTATTATGTTAAATCATTTTTTCTAAAAAATAGTCAAAATATATTTTAGTCAAGTCGCAGGTCAACCGTGTGTTAGCGGGCACTTCGAATGCTTAAACCCTTCTCGAAGTGTAAATTGAACCCTGAACCCTTTTTGGTATTTTCAAACGATTTTTTCTGTTTAAATCTTTGATAATTATAATTTTTCTTAATTTCTTTAAAAAATTAAGTGGCGACTCTTTTCTAAGTATTTTTCTCAAATTGTTTTATACTTAGAACATTTCAAAATAGTGATTTTTTCTAAAGATAGTAAAATTACGGCATAACAGAAATGACGACTCTGTTGGGGACTTAATTAAGTTCTAACCATAAGATTTGACTTATTTGATTAATTGTTATTAATTGCTGAATTGTTTATTTGTGCTTAATGTGTTTAAATAGATATAAATGTCATTGCATTCATGGCACTTTCTATTGTATGTATAGTATATTAAGGACGGTTTCTGCATAATCGCATCCGGACTTTTTATACTCAACCCTTTTTCAGAAGGATCGACAATTTATTGTTACGTCATGCGTCCAATGGTTGTCGTGAATTCCAGCCTAAGTTGTCCACTTGGGTTCCAGGTCTTTCAAAAGTCACTCTTCGTCAACTAGCGTAGAGCGAAACCAAATCCCAATTTTTAGCGCATTTTGAACTAGGTTGACCCAACACCCGAGGCGTGTTGGGCCCATTAGAAAGACCACCCTGAGTCCAAATTGGCCCACGACATAAACAAATGTTCATACTTATGTGTTCAAATTTGAAGGATGTATATGTTGTTTGAAAAATCACTTTCCCTTGGGATAAGAGGTAGATTATAGCTTATTTTTGAAATAGCTTTACAAGCTATTGGTCCATCCAAAGGCATTGGCAGCCAGAGACGACAAGAAGCTCAAGAGCGAAAAACCTTCCATGGAGGCATAGTTTAGGATTGTTCCCCTGCGTGGGACTGATTATTTTGTATCCCTTTTCCCCATTATGTATCTCCATTCAGTTTATTCATAAAACTTGTATAAGTTTGGGTTATGGGACAATGAGATGTTTCAAATGACGTTATACATCCTTCGAATCGTTAGGCCTACCCTTGGCACAAAAGGGTCACATATTTGTTTAAAACGCGCAATATTTGTTTATGTGTTTTAACTGCTTGTGTGAATATGTTATTTTATTTGGAGATATTCTAGCTTACTCCTCCTCGAATTGTTTTTAGAACCCCTAAGCATAAATATCAAGTCAATATCAAAAGTGCGTCTAAATACTCTTCGAGTCTTTAGTTTCCCAATAAAATTCGAACTTCATCTTTCAAATCTTTACTTTCTCATCTTAGAAAAAGGTTAAACCTCTATTTCAACTTGAAAAGAGATTCAAAAAGGTCGAACTACGTAGGACCTAAATTCTCCTCCGTGAGATACGTAGGCAGTCTTTCAAGACTCAGTCCCCATTTTTGAGAATTTTTTTTTCCAACCCTTGTGAGAAGATTAGAATTCCATCTCCTCAAAAATCAAAAGTATAAAAGGACCTCGGCTCCATAAAAGTTGACTTCTCTGATTCACTTATCCCAAAATCAAATAGAAAAATTCATGTCTATTTAGTCACCTTTCTATATCCGTGGGCTCGTTTATCTTCAAGTGGAGCAACTCTTATGTGTTTACAGTAATGTGTGTGATATTTTGTATTATTTATCATCGATACAAACTAATACATTTGTCTTTTGACTTATTTTTCTTTGTCTGGTACTCAAAACTGATCTATGCTAAAAAAATGGCGACTCATCACTGTGAATGACCCTATCATTGCTGAACAGAACAAGTTGATTGCGCAATTGTTCCAACAGATTGCTGAAATGAGAGCTGAAATTGATAAGACCTGAGATTTAACAAATCTGGCTATCATTGCCAACACTCTTACTATAGACAATGAAAGACCTCCACTCCATTTTCCTATTTCAAATCCAACTCTTGAACATTTTCCAAACAATTCATCTGCCGCTACAATTCCAAAACCCATCATCATTGACCTAACCACCCCTAACCCACATCATGCTAGCCACTCACACCAAATATCACCTACTTCTCAAAATCCAAAATTTTCTCCCATCCAGCAAATTCCTACTCAAATTGTTCAAAACCCACATGCTACTCAACCTATACCTCTAAAAACCGCTTGTCATATTCCAACATCGTTAGAATCATACCCTCAATTTACTACACACTCTGAACTAGATCATTATGAGAAGAAGGACAAGGAGTGGAATTTCATAAAAGGAAAGGATGATCAAAACATCAGCGAGGAAGTTTTGAATGCAATGAAGGACTTTCAATACACCCCAGACATTGTGGGGTTGAATTATGAAGATTTGTGCATTCATCCACATCTGGAGCTCCCGGAAGGTTTTAAAGTGACTAAATTTGACATTTTTAGTGGAGTTGAAAATCCTTTTGCTCATTTGAGGGCTTATTGCAACCAATTTGTGGGAATTGGAAAAGATGAGGCTTTGTTGATGCGTCTCTTTAGTCGAAGCCTGAAAGGATAAGCTTTTGAATGGTATATTTCTCAAGAAATCAAGCAGTGGCCAAGTTGGAACGCTTTGACTAAAGACTTCATTGAAAGGTTTGGTTACAACATAGACTTCATTCTTGATCGACACTCTTTGGAGAGAATCAAACAGAAGTCTTGTGAAAACTATCGAGAATATGCCTACCGTTGGAGAAGAGAGGCTGCAAGGGTTAGGCCTCCCATGACTGAGAAAGAGATTATTGAAGTCTTCGTGTGTATTCATGAGCCGGAGTACTACAATAGGATGTTTCTCATTTCAGAAAGGGAGTTCAATGAGATCATCAAAATTGGTGAAACTATTGAAGACGGTCTCAAAACCGGAAAAATCATACGAATGGCTTCCCAAGATGAATCCTCAAGACCATTGAGGAGGAAAAGAGAGGATGTTTCCTCTATCTCATTTGAATCGAGCCAAAAATCAAAGAGACATACTGGTCACCATATTCGAAAGCCTTTACCATTTAAAACCTACCCTTAAGCTCCGCAGAATCATTACCCCATCTCTTATGTCCAATCAAATTACCAAGCTCCACCACCAAATTATTCAAATTACTAAGCTCCACCAAATTATCCAAATTACCAAGCTCTACCACCTAATTATCCAAATTACCAAACTCCTCTGCCATATTACCCAAATATTCAACCAAATTACCAAGTCACTTTGCCAAATCACCCAAATACTTCTCATATCTACCAAACTCCCTAATACCCGAAAATTCAAACACCAATGCCTACTCTCCAAAATCCGCCACTTTATCATGAAGTACCTCCACCTCCACAAAATAATTACAATCTTTCTCGTCTAAAACTTGAGAAGAAACCACCTCGAGTCTTTACTCCTTTGGTTGAAAGTCGGACTCATCTTTTTGAGAGATTGAAAGCAGCCTGTCTGATACAAACAATTGATCCAAAAAATGTCAATGTTAATTCCAGACATTACAGGGTCGATCTTCACTTGCTTACCATTCAGGAGGTGTCGGACATACCAATGAAGATTGCATCAACTTGAAGCATAAAATTCAAGACTTGATTGATCAAAAGGTTGTAACTCTTCAAATTGTCATACCTAATGCCAATACTGATTCACTGTCAAATCGTGGAGAGTTTACTATTAACATGGTCGAGGTCGAAAAAAATTGGTGTGTAGGTAAAGCTGTAGTCCGAACCAATCCAGACAATCTTGTGAAATTTGTAGCTTCTCCGAGCATAAGTGAGAAACTCAATTTTACGAGCATGACACCCTATCAAGCTATTGGTTTTGTGTCAAGAGAGGGTCAGAACAACAATGAGGTTAATCATGCATCACCAAAGCCTTTGCCTCATTTGTATCAGTCTTTTATGGTAGAAGAATATACCAAAGATGAATTTCAGAGAAGGAACTAGGGATCTTCTTGAAGAAGGTGACATTGTGCTGGAGGAATTGATCGAGACATCAAGCATACGAAACGTCGAGCCAATGGGGCAAGTTCTTAATTGGACTTCCACTCCACTCTTGATGACTCGCTCATCTTGATAGACAAAGATGAATTTTATGTCATTCCTAAAATCGGTGGTAGTCCGAATGAGGCTTAGGACCCACCTTTTATGTAATTTTATCTAATTATGTTTTAATTTCCCTCGTAATGTTTTGAAAATGGTAAAACGGCCCATGATCATGGCTAAAGTTCGTATTTCCTTATTTTCAATGGAAGCCTCCTCTATGCGAAAAAAACATTTCTCTTTCTTAATCTTTCTATCTAATAGTCTTTGTTTTTTGTTTCAATAAAAAATAATTTATTTAAAAATAAAAAACCCTGTCTATATCATATCATGTCACAAGCTGAATGAACAAAATGGAGTAGATGAAGATGAGTTTGAAGAGCATGACGAGGAGATCATGATATTCGAACACCTTGTCAAAGATAGACATGGTCGTGGTCGAACATAGACATTCGTCTCAAGTTATCAATCAACTCAAATACTATCAAGAGCTGTTATGTTGGAAGATTTAGAACTTCTTTTATTTTCTTTCCTGTAATCGCATCATTTGTTTGTAATCCTCTTATGTTTTATAGTTAGAAAATTATCCTTTGTAATGAACTACGTATGACCAGAATTCTCAAGAATGAGATACGTAGGCGACCTATGTCGGCCTCGATCGTTTCCTTATCAAAATTTTATATTTTTGTTAATTCTCGATGGGGGAACTACGTTTGACCTGATTCCTGCATCAACGGGATACGTAGGCGCCACAAAGGTTCGGTCATATCTCCCGTAAGATTTCTATTTTCCTTTACAATAGAAACCGGGAAAGAATTTTTGAGAAGGACTCAAAAATTCTCAAGAACAAGATCTCCAACAAGTCAAGACTTAAGACACATTGTTAGTTACAACTGGGACATAATTTTTGAGGGGGTCTAAAAAATTCTACAAGTCATATATCAACAGTTCAAGATACGTTGAGACGTTTAATCGGGACAATTTTTTGAGAGGGACTCAAAAACTCTCAAGAAGAAGATCTCCGACAAGTAAAGACTAAAGTCACATTAAGAATTGCAACGGGATATAATTTTTGAGAAGATCTCAAAAATTCCATGAGACATCTATTGACAGCTTAAGATATTCCAAGACATCTTACTGGGACAAAATTTTGAGAATGGCCTCAGAAATTTCTTCAAGCATCACTAGAAATTGTAGTTAATTATGAACATTTCAAGCACGATTAAAAGTTTAAAGCTAACTTCAAATGATCTCTGTCGTTGTTAAAGTTCATAGCCAACTTCAACAATCTCCGACACTATTGGATTTCGAAGTCAAGTGCAAAACTTCCCAATCACAGTAGATTTCGGGAGGACCATGTTAGAAATTTCTCAAGCTTCAAAGATCTTTTGAATTCTCCAGAACAAGCTATCGTACACGTCAAAAGTTTGAACCAAGGACGTTCATTTAAGCTATGCATGACATGACATGTGACAGTGACTTTTTTTAAAATTGATTCTCGAAAAGTTCCTTTTCCTTAAAGATTTTTAATATTCAAATGTTTTGTATAAAATTTCATCTTATTTCTATTGAGAAGAAAGAGATCAGAGCGATCAACTGAAGATAGCTAGAAAAAGAGCAAGCAATCGAAGAAGTCAACACAGATCAGTTTATTTTAAAAACTAATAATTTTTTCTGTGGATGCAGGCCTATAAGATTGCCTCAAGATCATCATATTCCTCCATTCAACGAATATGGAGAATTCAAGAGGGCGAGTAGCTCCCGAAATTGACAACTTTTTTGTGGATGCAGAAAAGTCATTGAAGTTTTTTAGAAGAAAAGAACAAGTTGAGAATACAAGTAACAACACCTCGTTCAAATCTCCAACAAAGCACGAATCGCAATGAAAACAAAATGTTCAAAATGGGAACAAGTGAAGACATCACTCTCAACATGTACAAGCATCTATAGTGACATCAAATTACATTTCTCAGCATCAGGAATGTTTGAAAATATTCACAAATCCTGTCGTTATCAGATGTGGTAATGTGAACCACCCGGAGGGACATCAATTTTACCACCCCAAGGGACATTTCTACAGTATTATCAAATGATATAATACCACCAACGCCATCATCTTCAATCGCCAAGAGGGCCATTGCATCTTCAAACGCCGAGAGGGCCATCATCTTCAACCCCCAAAAGGGCCATTGCATATTGAAAATGCCAAGAGGGACATTACATATTCAAACTGCCAAGAGGGCCATTACATATTCAAATGCCAAGAGGGCCATTGAATCTTCCAATGCCAAGAGGGTTGTTGCATATTCAAAATGCCAAGAGGGCCATTACATCTTCAAATGCTGAGAGGGCCATCATCTTCAAACGCCGAGAGGGCCATTGCATCTTCTAACGCCAAGAAGGCCATCATCTTCAAATGCCGAGAGGGCCATTGCATTCAAACCGCCAAGAGGGCCATCATCTACCGTCGAGAGGGCCATTGCATCTTCAAACGTCGAGAGGGCCATCATCTATAAACTCCGAGAGGATCATCATCTTCAAACGCCAAGAGGGCCATTACACATTCAAACGCCAAGAGGGCCATTGAATCTTCCATTGCCAAGAGGGCCTTTACATATTCAAACCGCCAAGAGGGCCATTATCCATTCAAAATGCCAAGAGGGACATTGCATCTTCCAATGCCAAGAGGGCCATTGTATCTTCAAACGCCGAGAGGGCCACAATTGCATCTTCAAATGCCAAGAGGGTCATTGCATCTTCAAACGCCGAGAGGGCCATCATGCATTCAAAATGCCAAGAGGGACATTGCATCTTCAAATGCCAAGAGAGCCATCGCATATTCAAGACACTGAGAGGGCCATCCGTATTATATTATCAAAGGTGATAACATCATTGCTAAATGGATCAACATCATCTTACCGATAGACCATCATCATCTTACCAATCATGCTTCAACCTACCATTGGATCAACATCACCCTGCCAATGGATCATCAATGTAGCAACATCATCTTGCCGATAGACCATCGTCATCTTACCAATCAAGCTTCGACACCATCAACCTACCATTGGTTCAACATCATTTTGCCAATGGATCATCAATGTAGTAGCATCATCTTATCAATCGACCATCATCCTCATCGTATCAATAAAGTATCGTCATCAACAATATTGCATTATCAAGAAAGTCATCATCATGTCGCATTATATCGATTCATCATCTACTGCGTCAAAACAAACGGAGGCTGACGTCAGAACATATAGAAAAAAATATGTGCCGAAAATGGTAAAACATAACACTACTCTATTTAAATTACAGTTTCTACTAATAGGTTTATTTCAGTTATTGTCGAGAGCATCGAAGAGGATGAATTCTCAAATCAAACCACAGGTGCGGATGATATCAAAATGGATGCAACACGACATGGAACTTTTTCTTAGCAGCGAACTGGGACATAGTCCGAAGAGGATTATCAAACTCTTACGACGCGAGCTGAGGAACGACTTCCACCACAATCAAACCACACCCCTATCAGAAGGCATGTGGGTTTTTCTTTGGGTTTATCGATTTCAATTTCTCATTCGGAAAACTTCTCACTCTCACCTGAAGCAACCTTTCTAATCTGAGTGATAATGCACCAAGAGCTTTGGAAATTATGTCTATGTAAGTTTTTAATTATGGGTGTGAAGGCCCCCACATTCATGGCTAAGAGGTTGCATGCCTCTTTTTCATACTCGACTTATTTGTCACTCTTCCAAAACCAATGGTTATCTAGCATAATAGATTTCCTTTTTCAACCGATCGAGTTGAACTACAAACAACCTGATTCCTAAGGTCTAAGGATATGTAGGCGGGATCAATGTTGAGAACTCGGTTGTATTCCGACATTCTCTCTCAAATCTTATTCTCAAGCATTCCGGTTTCTTCATAATTCGATATCGAGATAACTTTTGAATTCTTTCAAAATCGTGCGTCAAATCAAGCTTATCGAACTACAAGTGGCCTGAATTCTCATATAGCCTGAGATATGTAGGAAACCTGATACTGAGGTTTGGCCATAATTCCTAAAGTTCATACCAAAATCCCTTTCCTAAAGATGAAGATGTAGTCGGTCAAAATTGGATTTGTCAATTTCATTTGCCTCAAATTTCTTTCATCAATCCAAGTCAAACGATGGACAGCTGTTGACACCCAATTTTGGACCTCCACATTATAGATTAATCATCGAGCTTCTTCAATTTCAAACGATTTAAGATAATTAGTTTCATAATTTTTCAAAAAATAAAATAAAAATATTTTTGCAAGTTTTTAAATAGTCTATCACTTTATGTATTTTTTAATAATATATATGTTTTATGTAATTATGTATGGAATAAGTGTATCCTATAAATATTCGAAAATCATCTCAAAAGATTTTATATTATTAGTGTATTTTAAAGTAATGGCTATAATTTTGAATTAATTAACATTTATGAAATTCGAAATATTTTTTGAGTTATTTTTATGTAAGTTTTGCCAATTTTATAATTTTTAAAAATAATTAATATGTTTTTATAGTTATGTATATAATTAGTATATTTTTATTTGAAAATCATCTCAAAAGGTTTTAGTTTTGCTTTAAATTTTACCAATTAGTTTAATTAATTAATAGTTAATATTTTAAAAAATTGATTAAGATTAAGAAGCTCGTTAATTAATTAATATTAATTCATCTTGTTTAAGTTTTAGTCAAATTTTCTAAATTAAACTCAGTTTGGCTATTTCTTAAATTCCAAGCCCTAATCAATTTACACCTCCAATCTTGAACGAAACTTTGGCTCAAATCAATTCCAATCATCAGCCCACTATACTAATATTCCCAGCCCAATATCAGCAATGCCCAAATTAACAAATCCCAGGCCTAGTTTGTTTTCATATCACCAACCTAACATAACAATACGCACAACATACCAAACTGCCTCGTCTTCTTCCTTACGACACCAAACCCAGAAACGAACAGTAGTCCAGCGCAATGAATCCCAGCAAATTCGGAAAAGCAAGCATACCCTACGACCCCTATATCGTCTTCTTCACGCGAAAAATCCCACCAAATCGCGGAAATCTGGCAACCTTATCTCTTGAGAAGAGATTTTTGAATTTAGAATTTGGAAATCATCCAATCTTTTCAACCAGTTTCCCCCCTTTTTCAATCCCAAATTCGGCCTATAAACACCCCCTGTTCACTGTAAAAAAAAGAGGAGGACGTCCTGAGGGAGTTTTTAAAAAAAAAGAAAAAATAAGAGAGATTTTACTTTCTAAAAATAGAAGTTTATTTTTAAAATCGAGAGTTATTGTTTGTATCGATTCTCTTCTTGCTAGAGTGTGGTTTAAAAGCTTCACGGTCAAGCTCGTTGTCTCAGTCGCTGCCCGGAGTAAGGTGAAAATCCTTTCTTAAACTATTGTTTCGTTTGATCTTTAATTATTGTGCTTACTGTTTATTTATTTACTTTTCTAAATTATGTCTTGGTTTTCTTTATAATTAAAATTGGGAAAAATCGATAATGTTTTAGCTGGATTTATCTTCCTGGGCCAAATTGTGGTCGCTGTTTGTTCATTGATCTGTGAATATGAATATTTGGCATTTTGTTCTTTTTCTTTGGTTGCTTTTAGCCTTGTTATGATTCTTTAAAAATGTCCAATACTTTAAGTGTGTTTAATTCATCTCCTTGTGGTTTGTTTAGCTTGTATTCATGAAGCCGACCATGTCTCGTTTAAAGGTGTCATTGCTAAACTTATTTCAATTGTTGCATATATCTTTTAGTGGGCTATTTTTTATTCAAATTCATGGATTGTTTAAGTTTCTATCTTCACATCCTTTCAAATATTGACTTCTCAACATGCTCATTTTAATTGAACTTCCATGATTAGTGTATTATCTTTGGGTTAGATGTTTTGGTCTCATTTTGCTAAATAATCTAAGATATGTGTGATAACATTTTGGCCTTTCTCGTTATGTATCAATGTAACCAACGGGACTTATATTTTTGTCCAAAATCTTACTGATTTTTTTTTGTTTAAAAAACAATGAACATGACATATGGGTTATTTCAACTCCTTTTTGTTGCTTTGTTTTTCTTACTTTAAATTGTTTTGATCAAAATAATATGTTGCTAAAGTTTTAATTGTTTGCTTGTTGAGATATTGTTAGTTCAAAAGAATATGTTGCTAAAGTTTTAATTGTTTGCTTGTTGAGATATAGTTAGTTCATTTGCACAGTCTTGGAATCTTGTCATATGGGCCTAACAGTGGCTTTTGGTTTTATTTTTTTATCTTAAAATATTTAAGTCACTTTTATTTGAATTCAATTACGTTAATTTGTTTCCTTATTTCAAATGCTAATATCTACCTCTTTTCTTTCTCTTTGTGTGTATGTGAATTCCTTTGAGTCCATGGTGGACTTATCTACCTTGCATTACCGAGTTGAGCCGTAAAGGCTCGATCTTTGCTTTCCCTATTTCTCGAGTCAACCCCCCCTATATATTCGGAAGCTGTTACGGGTTCCAAAGCTCCAACATACTACTAGAAATTAGTTCAAAAGCCTAAGACATGGGCTGTATACATATTGTATACAACAATATACACTCATTATACAACGAAATATTGGTAAAAACAATTCAAAAATGCAGAGATGAGGTAAGATACAGGTGTTCAGAAGTAGGAGATACACGGAAAGAGTTGATATACACGCCGATATACACTAATATACATCAACTGTATACAAAAACGGGTTTAGGATTAAACCCCAAAAATTCCAGCGAAATTGGCCCAAAAGGAGCCCCAAATTCAATTTCTCCTTACTCTTTTATTATTTAATTGTGATTATTTACTGTTTGTTGTTTAACTCTAACTTTATAATTGTTAATTAGCTTATTTAATTCCCCAAAAAGACGAACTATTTCTCTTTGTTGTTTTGTTTTTAACAAATCTCATTTTATCAACTCATGTATTTTCTTTTATAATCTTTAGTCAATTTTTTTTTATTAGTTTAAAATACTTTTTATATTTTGATTAACCAAGAAATAAGTCAAGTAAATCCTAATTAATCTAGTTTTGTTAAAATTCTATTCACATGCAATTCAATCCAAATGTTTCATTTTGGATTCTTTTCTCTTAAGAAATAAAAAATTAAATAAAATAAAATGTGGCATATCAAATATTGTGAATTATTATGTTAAATCATTTTTTCTAAAAAATAGTCAACATATATTTTAGTCAAGTCGCAGGTCAACCGTGTGTTAGCGGGCACTTCGAATGCTTAAACCCTTCTCGAAGTGTAAATTGAACCCTGAACCCTCTTTGGTATTTTCAAACGATTTTTTCCGTTTAAATCTTTAAAAATTATAAGTCTTCTTAATTTTTTTAAAAAATTAAGTGGCGACTCTTTTCTAAGTATTTTTCTCAAATTGTTTTATACTTAGAACATTTCAAAATAGTGATTTTTTCTGAAGATAGTAAAATTGCGGCATAACACACCCAAACGGGTCAATCTATGTTCCTCTCATACCAATTCCTTCTTATCATCATCAATGTGAGCAACACCACCTATACAACCTACCAAGAGCATCCGCTACTACATTCACCTTTCCGGAGTGATAGAGAACACTCATATCATAATCCTTCAATAATTCAAGCCACCTACTTTGGTGAAGATTCAAATCTTTTTGATTAAACACATATTGCAAGCTTTTGTGGTCGGCGAACACATCTACATGCACACCATACAAATAATGCCTTCATATCTTTAAGGCAAAAACCACCGCCGCTAATTCAAGATCATGGGTCGGATAATTTTTCTCATGAACCTTAAGTTTCCTTGAAGCATAGGCAATAACCTTTCCGTTTTGCATAAGCACACAGCTCAACCTAATTCTCGAGGCATCACAATATACCACAAAACTATCCGTTCCTTTCGGTAAAGTCAAAATTACAGTGGAAGTAAGTCTATATTTCAACTCCTGGAAACTTTTCTCAAATAATTCGGAACATACAAACTTAGCCTTCTATTGAGTCAAAGCCGTCAATGGGTAGGCAATAGAAGAAAACTTCTCAACAAATCATAGATAATAACCGGCTAAACCGAAGAAACTTCTAATGTCCGAAGGTGATAGAGGTCTAGGTCAACTCTTGACCGCCTCCGTCTCCTTGGGATCTATATCTATACCTTTACTTGAACAATTTAACCAAGGAATGCTACGGACCTTAGCCAAAACTAACACTTGCTAAACTTTGCAAAGAGTTGTTGTTCCTTAAGATTTTGCAACACAATCCTCAGATGATCAATATGCTCATCCTCACTCCTTGAGTAGATCAAAAAATATCATTAATGAACACAATCACAAACATATCAAGGTATTGTCTAAACACCCTATTCATCAAGTCCATAAATGTCGTCAGAGAGTTAGTCAAACCAAATGACATTACTAGAAACTCATACTGACCATATCGGGTTCTAAAAACCATTTTTGGAATATCTTCTTCTTTCACCCTTAATTGGTGATAACCCGATTGGAGATTAATCGTAGAGAAATAAATTGCCCCCATGATGTTGGTCAAACAAATCATCACTCCTTGGGAGAGGATACTTGTTCTTAATAGTCGCTTTGTTCAACTATCTACAATGGATGTACATTCGGACGGAACCAGCCTTTGTCCTAACGAATAACACCGGAGCACCCCATGGTGAGATGCTTTGTCGGATGAAAACTTTGTCTAACATATCCTTCCAATGCTCCTTCAACCCCTTAAGTATCGTCGGTGCCATTCTATAAAGAGGGAGAGAAATAGGTTTTGTATCCTGGAGAAGGTCAATACCGAAATCTATCTCCCTTTCGGGAGGACTACTGGGTAGATCATCAAGGAATACTTCTGGAAAATCCTTTACAACTGGGACCGATTCAAGAGAAGGGATTTCGGAATCTACATCCATTACCCTCACTAGATGGTACAAGCAACCCTTAGAAATCATCTTTCTAGCTTTAAGGCAAGAAATAACCAAACTTTTAGGCATAGAATTTCCCCTCTTTCACTCGAGGATAGGATCATTTAGGAATTGAAATTTGACTATTTAAGTCCTACAATCAATAGAAGCATAGCATGAATGCAACCAATCCATACCAAGTATGACATCAAAGTCTAACATATCAAGTTCTACCAAGTCAACAAGAGTAACTCTATGGGATAAGGATATGGGACACTTTCTATATACCCTCACAGCAAAAAAAAAATTCATCAACAGGGGTAGAAACATAAAAGTGTCCTAATAACACTTTAGGACGCACATCAAATCTCATAGCCACACAAGGAATCACAAAGGACAAGGTAGCACCGGGATCAAGTAAAGCATATACATCTAATTGAAAATCCTTTAACATACTGGTAACCACCTCAGGCGAACTCTCTTGATCACCTCTAGTCTGGAATGCATAGAATCGTTTTTGCTTAGAAGCATTCACACATGAACCACTTGGACTAAATGATCAATCGTAGCTTGAGGAGGAACTTGGGGAGGAACTTCTTGACCCACATTGTCTCCCTCAGTCTTTATAGCATTAGCCTTTCTAGTAGTCATATCCTGAAAACCATCGGGTAAAGATTAGGAGAAAGACTTTATCGAGTTAAACTCCATGGCACGACTTAGAGAAATGAAGAAGTGAAGTTTCCTAAACATCTTGTAGCCGCTCATTCATAAATGTGGTGCGCTTCACACTAATGAACAAGACACTACTTGACGTGGTTTGAGACATCCTAGAATCATTCTACGCCTTGTTCTCTAATTACCAAGTTTGTCACAAGACCCCGAGAGGCCTCATAGAAGCCACTTAGCATATCATAACATTAAGTAATAGAAATGTGAGGGAATATAAAATATTTCAATACAATCAAAGTCTTTATAAAACAAAGCGGAGTCTTTTACAATTGTCTAAAACCATCTAACAAACATGAATAAAATCTCGGGACATAGCCCAGACAATAGTCAAAGATATGAAATAAAAGACATAGTGGAAAGTGGTGATCACTTCCTCATATACAGTGAGGACTCACCAAATCTTCATTTTCTTGATCAACAACGAAGCTAGCCACGAGTATGAGAATCTACGTCTCCAGACCCTACATTTGATAAGATTGTAGGCAAGAATATGTGTTAGTACAATCATGTACTAAATATGATAGCTAGCATAAACAACATAAACATAATGTTTAGTCAATACAAACCATAAGCATAATCAATGCACATAAATCATTATCATAATAAGAAAGGAATACTTCTCAAGCAACCTTACTCATCCTTAGTTAAGACTTGGGTCATCCGCCTCTAGTCAAGCTTACCTCATGGAAGGCATCTCTAACAAAAATCCAAGCTATTCATTCTTTATATCATAGTTCCCATTATTCATACTTACTTTTAAAGGCATGGGGATTTGCCTCCATGCCTATCTTATAAAGGCGAATGAGTATTCGCCTCTTCCCTTACTTACTTTAAGATTATGGGTACTCGCCTCCACAATCACATCATATGATACAGGTACTCGCCTCCAAATCATTTCATAAGGATCATGGATACTCGCCTCTATGTCCATTTATCATAATAAGAACGTGGGGACTCACCTCTTGTTCAATTCTAAGGAGTATGGGGAATCACCTCATATCCTTTCATATGGAGAACATGGGTAGTCGCCTCTAGCCTCATCAATTACATAGTATTTTAGTCTAGATTCATTTTAGGTGAGCGATCCTTTCAACCTATAATTATTCATGTGAGAAAGCCTTTCACATTCATACATACATACTTAATCAATTCGTGTGAGAAGTATGTCTTCCACCACACCCACATCAATTTCCTATAATTCGTATCATAATCTTTACTATTAAAGAAATTATCATAATAATTCATCAATCCTATATGAATAAGCCTAAGCCCACAAAGTTTCCCTTTATGGCATCAACCCAACTATATCAATTCTAGGTTAGAATCATGGAATAGGCATGGGTACATGTAATTTCATCCTAAAAATATGCAATTCTATCAATTCAATCATAAACAATTATAATCCACTCAATTTGATCAACATTCATCATAACCCACAACATTGGAAGAAAACCTAACTAGAATTGGGGAATTTTTCATCAAATTGGGGATATTCTAGGAGACTCCATGGAAGAAAGGATTTCAATGATGAAAAGCCATCATACCTTGATTACAAAGCCGTCGCAAGCCTGAAGATTGGAGACTTGAATTTGACCTAGCTTCAATTTTTTCCTTTTTCTTCCAACTTCTAGAGAGAGAATATTTGACATGAGTTTTGGCAATTCTTTTAGGATTTGAGAGAATGACTTGAAAGGGGGATTTTGGGGGTTAGAAATATTTATATATGTGTTCTAGACTTGGGCAAAATGACACCACATACATTTAATTAAAACTGAAAAAGACCCAACTGCCCCTAAAACTAACCACCACGTGACTACCTACGGACCACGTGGACGGACCGTTATCTGACCCATGACCCATCCTGGTGAGCCAGGTTGGTCATCAGAAGCTGGGTTTTCATGGCCTCATCCATGGACCAGACCACCGACCGTGGTCTGACCTACAGTACTTAGGTCAAGCCGTGGGTGGCACCTGGAGTGTTACACTAGCCCTCTCACTTAGCCCTAATTAGCCTACTAGATTCCAGGGTGTTACAAGTATGGCTACAATTGAGGCTATTTTACGGTAGGAAGTTTAGATCTCATATAGGTTGGTTTGAGGTGGGTGAATTTGCCTTGATAGGACCCGAGTTTGTTCATGAGGCTATGAAGAAAGTTCGACTTATTAGAGAACGATTGAGAATAACCCAAAGTCGACAAAAGTCCTATGTCGATGTTACAAGAAGAGATATTGAGTTTGATGTTCATGATTGGGTTTACTTGAAAATCTCAACCATGAAAGGTGTGATGAGATTGATGATATTTGGGAAGAAAGTAAATCTTAGTCCCCGTTGTGTAGGCCCATATCAGATTTTGAGACGTGTTGGTAAGGTTGGTTATGAGCTTGATTTTCCTAATGATTTCACATCGGTGCATCCAGTTTTCCACATCTGACATCTATAGTTCCCTTAAAAGGTTTGGGAGTTGATGAAAATCTATCTTATGAGGAAGTTCGGGTTGAGAATTTAGAGCGGCGAGTTAAGAAATTGAGGAACAAGGAAGTTGCTTCCGTAAAAGTATTGTGGAAGAATCATTTAGTTGAGGGTGCTACGTGGGAGGATGAGGCCGATATGATGTCCTGGTATCCTCGTCTTTTTCCTTCTACTCCTACTCTAGCTTTAGGTAATGAGTTCCTCATGGTTTACTCTTGTTTTGGTGTCAGGTGTTTTAGATATTCCCATGATTTCGTTATGTGATGCATGTTCATGAAAAACTTGTGTTTTAAAAAAATGAGTTTACATGATTGATTTTTCTCATGTTGTTGTGTATTGAGTACCTATAGACTTCATGAGATGAATTATTGAACATGCTTTATCTTGGAGTTGATATTTCCTCCATGGATGTATGCTTTTGAGTATATATTGCATATAGACTCCATGAGATTGTGTTGAGCATGCTTTAAGCTTGGAGATGGTAGTTCCTCCTTGAATATGAGAAATCTTGAAATTTCATGCATATTGGGTTGCTAGGTCTAGTTCCTACCTTCCTTATGGTGCATTGAGTATGTTTATCTTGGAGTCGATATTTCCTGCTTGATATGTGCATTTTGATGAGATTGCATGCATGATGGGCTGCTTGTATTGTTGAGTCTTTTCTTTCAAGAGGTGTCTAGAATTCCATTCAAGGACGAATGTTCCCAAGGGGGAGATAATATAATACCTCGGAACCTAGTAGCCTACGCAAGGGACCAAGTGAGGGGTCACAAACCCAGAATTGATCCTTGGCACCCTCCACGAATGCCCTCACGGACCGTGAAGGGCATCACAGCTCGTGGAAGTGCCGTGGTACATATCAGTTCCTAGCTAAGGGAGGCTCACCTCCCATAAGTATCATGAGGGCTAGTGGTGGGTACCACGGCTCGTGGTGGTGCCCGTGATTGTGAGGCAGTGAGCCCTCCCAAAACTTCCTAAAACCTAGACCCTCCCACAAGCCACTTAATGGCCCGTAAAGGCCACTACAGGCCCTGGAGAGGGTGGTGAAGTGAGACTGAGTTTAAGAGAGGTTTGCCAAGCCACTGGTCTAGGACCACGGCTCGTGGCAAATGGCGCGATATGTTTCAGTCCACTAAAAGTTTAAGGGCATATGGCGCTTTTCCAGTTTTAATTAAACAAAAGCTATGTCGTTTTACCCAAGCCCAGGACCCTTGTATAAGTGATTTAACCCCAAAACTCACCCATTCAAGTCATTCTCTCTAAACCAAAAATAAACACAAAAGTTTCCTCTCAAAATATTTATCTCTCTAGAACTTGAAGAATAAGATAGAGTTGAAGCTTGGATAAAGGTCAAGTCCTCATTCCTCAAGCAATTGTTGGCTTTGATATCAAGGTATGATGACTTTTCATCCATGAAACCCCCAAGATTCCCTAATTGAAAATTCAAAATTCCCCAATTTGAGTTAGGGTTTTTTTCTAATGATGTGGGTCTTGATGAATGTTGATCCAAATGATTGGGTTATGATTGATTATGCTTGAATTGAGTTGAATACATGTTTTTAGGATGAATTTTCTTGTACCCATGCTTAACCCAAGTTTCTAAGGTGAAATTGATGTAACTTGGTTTTGATCCATATCACGACCCAGGGGTACCTACTAGATGTAACAAGGCACCTAGAACCCCGAAAGGCCCCATGTAAGCCACTTAGCATATCATAACATAAAACATTATAACAATAAGAGTAAAAACACATTTCAAGTCCACAATTTTCATAAAGGAAAGCGGAAGTCTAGACTTGTCTCAACATAGCCATCTATTACAATCTTCGAATGAAATAAGGTCACAACCCATACAACATAGTCTGAAAAGAAAATACAAGAAAAGAACTACAAAAAGATAACATCCATCCTCGATTCATGAGGACTCACCAACAAGCTAGGAGAATAAGCAAATCCAAGATTTAGCCACAATGATGACCACCTTGATAACCGGACCCTACACTTGGGTAAACTGTAGGAAAAACATGGGTTAGTACGAAAATGCACCAAGCATGATAGTCATGCATAAAAACCTTGAAAACATGCTAAAAGGAACATTTCATTTGAATGCATGCAATTTACTAAGTTAAAACTTCATTTAGAAGATAGTGGAAAAGAATAAGTCACAAGTGTATTCACTATATAGATCATCATATCATAAGAGGAACATATCATAAATACCCTTATAGCTTACTTGTGCAATGCATGAATAAGACTCCATAAATCCCACCAATGCTAAGTAAAACTTCTTGAGTAACCATAGTTCATATTTCATATTCTTGTTCATATTGCTATTGTTATAGTGTAAAATAAGCCTTACCCGACATAGACCATGTGAGGTTAACATGGAATTCGGTGTCTACCCCACACTGAAAAGGGGTTGTCCTACTTGCCTAAGGTAGAACCATACTCTTAGCTTAGGTGGATCCACTAGCTTAATAACCTATGGGGGAACATAGTTTATTGGATAAGAAGATTGCTACTAGAAACCCAGACTCAACTAAGATAGAAGGTTTCCATCTCATGAGATACATACTTTTGGAACCCCGACTCAACTAAGATAGAAAGAACCCATTTGGAAAGACGAAATCAACTAGTGCATCTCATATTCAATATCTACTCGGTGCTAAGAATTAATTCCCATGGAGTTCATATTAAGTCTTGACTTAAGTTCATATTCATAGAATAATGTCTTGACACTCAATCTAGCATAACTCATAAGATAGCTCATTAGATCATGCGTGAGAATAACCTTTCACCGTCCATGTCTACATATAGATTCAATAGGTGAGAAAGCCTTTCAACCCTAGAATCATCATTTTGTGAGAAAACCTTTCACATCATATCATAGTCATACATAAGTGTTTATACAAGGATAGTCTTTCAACAACACAAAAACTAGATCATAATCATAATCATAATCACCTTACTCTCAAAGTGTTGTTAAAGCATATACATAAATCTCATAATCATGCATAATTCTCATACTTTGCCCTTTAAGGATCAAAGATCATATTCAATCAACACATCTATAATTCACTACATTAGACATGGATAATAACATAATTCAACTAACTCAATTACTACAAACATAATCTCATAGTATCCTTCTTTCATCAACAAACCCATATCACAAGATCATATTTGGGAATAAGGGGATTTCATGGGATCTTGGCGAATTCAACATAAAAACCATAATAAATCATCAACTCAATCATAATATAAAGTAATTCAATCATTGGAATCATTTTTGAAAGGAACCCATGACTTGTAGACAAACCCTACCTTTTGGGGAATTTTTATCTTTGAAATTGGGGTTTTAAAGGGAATCCATGAATGAATTATATACATGGATGAGGAGCTACCATACTCTAGAAGTTGAATACAATCAATTTGAGAAGTAAACCTTGCTCCTTTAATCCTAGCTCCAACTTCATTCTTCTTCCTTAAAGTTCTACAAAGAGAATTTTTGGAGAGGAGATGAACTTTGGGAAAATATTTGGGTGTTTGGAAAATAGGACTTATTTAGGTGAATTTGACTTAAAATGACTTATATAGGTGTATAAAACTAAGGTTAAACAACTTCACTTTAATAAGACTTAAGCCGGAATTACCCAAAACACCACTAACTTTAAGTGAGTTGCGAGGGACCACATGGAACTCCACGAGCCTTGGTCATGACCATGAGTTTTGGTCCCCTTCGTGGACTTGAGGCAGTTGCTAGGTAACAAGTTCCTTTAGCCCACAGCACAAGGCACCTTTACGAGGGGCTCCACGAGCCGTGGTGCATAACACAAGTCGTGGTCCCTATCGTGGGCCTTGAGGCAGTGGCTTGCCACTTCCTTGCCATCCTCACTCCACCAAGGCATGACCAAGGCATGACCAAGGCCACTCCCATGATTCGTCTAAGGATTCACGAGCCATGAATTGGCTCGTGTGGAGAAACTAATTTGGACCAGCCATAAGAAGGCTACTACCTCACCACCACGAGTGACACCACAGAGAGTGGTGGCCACCACGGGTCGTGAAGACCCTTGTGGTCATGGTGGGCAGTGCCTTGGCCAATTTATGGCAGACTTGGCCTCTTGCCTTGGCCCTTGCCCATTTTCCTTGGTTCTTGCCCTTCTCCCTTTACGTTAACCCTCACGCGTAGCTCTAGTTTAGCCTACTAGTTTCTGGGGGTGTTGCAATCCATGAAAAGGGAAATTGTTGACTTAGATGTATTATAATACAATGAATGAGGTACTTTATGAATTTCTTTGAGATTGAAGCATATAGGATGATTATGATGAGTATTGCTTTGAGAGTAAATCATATATGATGAATAGTTGATTATTGATGGAATTATTGTGGAAAGGATAGTTCCCACTTGAATTGCTTAAGTATGAATGTGAAAGGCTTTCTCACATTGAGTTATTCTAGGTTGAAAGGATTGCTCACCTAAAATCAATCTAGACTAAAAGATTAAGAAATTGATGAGGCTAGAGGTGATTACCCATGACCTCTAGATGAGAAAGATATGAGGCGATTCCCCATATTCCTTAAAGGAGAATAAGAGGCTACTACCCTTATTCCCTAATGTTCAACATGGAGTCGAGTACCCATGATCCCAAAGTATGTGGGCATTGAGGCGAGTACTCATGATCCCTTATTGAAAGATATGGAGGCGAGTACCCATGTCTTATGATGAATGATGTGGAGGTGAATACCCGTGTCTTATGATGAAGTACATTGAGGCGAGTACCCATGATTCCTTATAAAATGACATGGAGGCCAGTACCCATGATCCTATTTATAAGGGAAGAGGCGACTACCCATTAGCCTTAATAGGAAGGCAATGGGGTGATTCCCCATGTCTTTAAAAGATAAGCTAAATAAGTTACGATAGGCGATGAGCTTGGATGATTGCTTAAGGTTGCCTTCTATGATGAGTAAGACTAGTGGGAATTACCCATGTCTTGTCTTAGTATGCTTTAAGGTTATTTCAATAGGTATTCATTATATGTTGATATAATTTATTATGTGCATTGATTATACTTATGGCTTATGTTGTCTAACTCTCAAGTTTATGTTGATGTTTATGCAAGCTATCATATTTAGTACATTCTTATACTAACATATACTTTTGCCTACATTTCTTATCAAAAAGTATGGTCCGGCGTTCCCGACTCTAATCCTCGTGGCTAGGATCTCTAGTGGAGGCAAGATGGAAGATTGATGAGTCCTCATAGAATTCAAGGATTTAGCCACCATTTCCTTATGTTCTTTTAATCTTATATTTTGAACATAGTTGTATGGGTTGTGTCCCAAGATTCTATTGTATTAAATGGTTTTTGAGACAAGTGTATTAGACTTCCGGTTCATTTTATAAAGACTTTGAGGTTATTGAAAATGTTTATAAATTTACCGATTTTCTATTATCTTGACCATGAAAGCTAAGTGGCTTATATCAGGCCTCTCGGGGTCTTATATGCCATGTTAAGTCTAGAGTGTACCCCTGGGTTGTGACAATACCCTCCTTGGACATCACGTGCCCCCAATAACGCTATATAATTAAGCCAAAACTTGCACTTTGAGAACTTGGAATAAAGCCTTGATCTCTCAAAGTCTGGAGCACTATCCTTAGATGTTGCTCATGTTAACTCCTACTCCACGAGTATACCAGAATGTAATCTATGAAAAGAGTCATGACCAAATCAAGATATGGCTTGAACACCCACATCATTAAGTCCACGAAGGCGGCAAGTGTATTAGTCAACCAAAAAAATATCACTAGTAACTCATAGTGGCCATATCGAGTTTTAAATGCGGTCTTGGGATGTCATCTGCCCTGATCGTAAGTTGATGGTAACAAACCCCAGATTAATCTTCCAATAAACTACGACACCTTGAAGCTAGTAAAAAAGATCATCAAGCCAAGGCATAGGGTGACAATTTTGCATTGTCAACTTATTCAACTTCTTATAATCAATACACATGTGCATCGTTACATCTTTGTTCTTCAAAAACAAAATGGGACTCCCCAAGGTGAAACAATAGGCTTGATAAATCCCTTACCCAAGAGATCTTGAAGCTAAACACTAAGCTCCTTCAGCTTTACAAGAGCCATAGGATATGGAGAAATAGATATAGGTCGAGTACTTCGTCAAACTCAATAGGAAAGTCAATATCACTCTCTGGGGGAAGGCAAGGTAGGTCAATAAGAAACATATCTACAAAATCACTAACAATTGCAACCGTCTACACATGAGGGACCTCCCTACTCACATCACAGACATATGCCAAATAAGACAAATACTTGCTAGCCACTAACCTCCAAGCCTTAATAAAAGATATAACTCCAACAGGTGTGCTCCTAATGGAACCCTGCCACACCATAGATAGAAAATTACATAGGGCTAACAATCTTAGAGAGGCAATCTAAAATTGTATGGTAGGGGGATAACAATTCCATGCCCATAATCACCTCAAAATCAATCCTATCTAAAAAATAAAGCCAGTTTGGTTGTCATGCCCCTACATAGTAACTTAGCAGGATCGAAACACCAAATCTACTACTAAAAGTCACCCTGGGGGTTGACACATGCATTGGCACTACTATAGGCTCAAAACTCATACCAAAACGAGAAGAATAATACAAAGACACAAAAGAATAGGTGGATCCTGGATCAAATCAAGTTGAGGTAGGTTGATGGCATAAAAGAATCATACATGTGATCACATCATCCAATGCGTCAGCCTCCGCCCTCGTTGTTGCTTTATAAATATGGACATGTTCGCCATTGCCCCTAGCCATCAGTCCTACCACATTACCTGCCTCCATGGGACCACATCGAATACCCTATTGTCCACAATGATTGGTCGTGACCCTAACCTCCACCTTTAGCTAGAGATGTTAACGGTGGACCTAGTAGTGTTTGTGGGGCTTCCTATGATGCTAGAGCAATTTACCTATGCAAAAGGCAATATCTGGCTAGTGACCTAACTCAGCACAATCAAAGCAACCCTCAGATGATTTGATCCTAGAAGAATGGCCACCATAGCCTGAAGCATAAGACTGGGACCCGTGGCTCTGACTAGAGTCAACGTCACTCCGGTTATATCTATCACCCACTGAAGAATGCAACGAGGCCTGAACAGGCCGACTAGACTGACCTTGCTGAAAACGTTGCTTAGTCCTATCATGTGCATTTGTAGACTTAGAATGAGACTTGTTGTAACTACCCTCATATCCTGCTTTCTTTTTGCTACCCATTTGGGCCTCCAACGGAGCTACTCAATAGTGCGAGCGTGGTCAACAGTATCTAAAAATAAATGACTTGTAAAGACCATAGACTGAGTCTCAATGTGCAGCTGAAGCCTTAACCCTCAGACAAAACACTGAACTATCTCCTCATCGGTAGGTAGAATCATAGTAGCATTATGAGAGAGCTTGTGAAATCTCGCCTCATAGTCTGACATGGTCATAGAACCCTGCTCCAACCTAGAGAATTTATCCTAGAGGTGATCTATAACAATACGAGGGATGAACCTTGCTAAGAAGGCCTTAGAAAACTTGATCTATGTGACTAGAGGAGACAGCTGGTCTGGTCTCAAAAAAGGTACGCCACAATTACCTGGCTAGCCCACATAGTTGATA